>JAYEVK010000326.1:0-113769 GCA_036346275.1 Otatea glauca | reverse complement strand
TTGCCCACCCCATCAGCTCCATCACCTTCTTCGCTCCGCGTCGCCGCCTCTGACGTTGCCACCAACCTCATCGTCACCGACGAGGTCATCGAGCCTCGTGGCCACCATGGCGGCCTCCACGACCACCTCGCCAACCGCCCCTGCGACCCCAGCCCCCAACTACCGCCCATCGTGTCTTCTCCCACGGCCGGGCTTGTGCCAAAGGCTCACCAGAGAGTGGCAGGGACGACGGAGAGACGGCGAATTCCTGGGCGACATGGCGGTGTAGGTGGAGTGCTTGGTGGCGGCTCTTGGTGGCTGGCGGCGTGGATCTGGTGGTGGAGCAGTGGTGGCGAGGTATATGTGTGCTGCCCACCGACGAGCTAACCCATCCTCACCGGCACCGAAGTGAGAAGGGAGGTTGGGTTGCAGGACCGGGAAAATAGAGATTGAAGTGTCGGGCTCAATTGTAATGCGGAGGGGTGAGGAGGGCTCGAGTGCCAGGCTGAGAGCTGGCTTTACTATGCGGCGGCCATGGATGGACGAGTAAGGAGGGAGGAGGAGGAGGAGGAGGAGGAGGAGGAAGAAGGTAGGGGTAAAATGGACAACCAAGCTCAAAAATTGGCAAATTCTAGAAAATAGACGGATTCGGCAATTTCACAGGAGATCCGGCAAGAATTCCTTATGAAATGGTTTAACTTTCAGCATCGAGAGAAAAACCGCATGTTCCAAATAAATCCTAAACTGGTGCATACGTACGGTTTTAACCTAGTTGCCTTTTGATCGAGGGACCAAGAGATGCTAGTAAGAGCACTTACCTTGAACATGCATTACTTATCTTGAAGATACATTGCACAGCCGAACATTCAGTGGATCAAACTCCTTGCTGCCGCGAAGCATGCTAGATAAGTTTGTCATTCCGATTTCGGAGAATGCTTCATTTTAAGATCACGGAGATGTATCATCGTACAAATCTGATTTTAGGTCACAATCGTCAAACATCTGACAAAGAATCCTAGTTTCGTCTTTCTGACATGATCACGCTTAGTGGACCATACCTGATTGACTGGTTGTATCGGTGCAAAGATCGGTTGTATGGTTGCATTCAGAGGTTGGGCCAACAAGAGCTGACAAAGAATCCTAGTTTCTCATCTTTCTGACATGATCACGCAAGTGGACCATATTCCATTGACTGGTTGTATCCGACACGACACATGTAGTCCAAGCTGAGGTATTATAGCTGTTACTCGTCAGGATAGGCGGCATCATTCACGTGATACAAAGTTACAAAAGCTTAATCTACTGTATCATCTCCTCCTGTAGGAGGCTTTGAGCCGGCCTGAGCCGCAAATTTTTTACATTTAGGTCTTTTTCAAAAAAATTACGATTAGATTCTTTTCTCGGAAAGAAAGTGATGATTAGGCTCTTTTCAAAAAGAATATATATTACGCCTAGATCTTTTTATGCTGCTTTTAAGCATCGCACTGTGTTCTTTTACTTTAAAATTAGAATTATGATTAGATCCTTTCGTAAAAAAATTACGCTCAGTCCTTCTTTTGAAAAAATATACATTGCATTTAGGTTCTTTTTCATTTTTCTAGCATTACGCTTAAACCTTTTGCGTAAAAACACAAAAATTTTTTAGATCTTTTCGCTGTTTTTCTCGATTTACCACGCAGAGAGCTGAATCACAAGATTTTCTCGATTCGCTCACAGGTGACACACCACGGACAAGTATCTAGTAGTTCAGAAAACAAGATGCGTCTCACAGCTCAGTGCATCGTTCAGATAACCAAAAGCTTCACATAGAAAGAGAGATTTCAACAGTGATGACTGGATCGGCAGGTGAGAAAAAGCTGTAACAAACCATACAACTGACATTGGATCAGAAATTCACATGATATAACTCACGACGAAAGGAGCTAAGCATGGTTGATATGTTCATTGGTAAACATTATTGGCATGCTCAAGCTGTAGCTGCTGCAAAGTTAAGGGGGGGAAACAGTAGCTCCTCCAGCACAAAAATACTAGCGTACATATAACACAGAAAAAGTCGGTTCCTCTTCAGCCATTTCTGCTCCAATCTTAGGCAGTTTTCACAGTGGCAGAGCTGATGATGTCGATGAATTCAGGCTACGTACACAACCAAGAGAGAATATTTAGTAACTAAAGACAGATAAGTAGGCCTACACAATCATTCTACTGCATTTACATTTTCTTTACCTTCAAAGAAGCGCCACCAACGAGAAAACTGTCAACATCACACAGTTGCCAGTTTCTTGCAGTTTGCAGCAGTTACAGAACCTGCAGCAAAAGCGTGTGCATCATAATATATCAAAAGACTTGGTGGTCCGAAGATAAGGCACTTGTTCAAGAAATGTATACCTACCTCCATAGATGATCCGTGTGGATTCAGCAACCTCAGGGCTGACATTGGTCTTGAGCCAATCCTCAGAGCTGCATGCACCTGGCGAAAATAGAACAAATCTGAGTATTGCGCCAACAAGACAATGCATTGTAACTGAACAAGGTATTTAGAACTACAGAGCATGGACCAATCTTGAAATGAACCAAAAGTACTGCTTATCATTAGAGAACTTACTTCCTGAGCCTGAGCTGGTGTTGCAACTTTACCAGTTCCAATGGCCCACACTGGTTCGTAGGCAGGCAACAACCACATTGGTCCACCTTTGATCCTTTCTGCAAAACAATCATTTCAGCCTGAATTTTCATGTGGTATAATATTTTAAACAAAGTCTGCATTGGTCTTTCAAACGAGGAATGGCAATGAATAGCCTGCCATCCCATCGTCAACAATAGATATATGACATCTGGAATGTAGCTGTTTTGAAAGTAAAATAAAATGTTCATAATGGATGGACTTAGATTTTGTCCACTTACTGAAGGCTTATATCAATATTCAACATGGGCATAGAATAATAAAACTTTCACTGAAAATAAAAGCAATTTGTCCATGAAAAAGATGTGTAGCTAGTTTTGACAATAAAAGCAAGTTGTTCATGAAAAAGATGTGTAGCTAAAACTTACATGCATGGAAACTAATCCTAAAATTAATTGAACATGTAAGCAATCATTCACAACAAACCATCAAGATCACAATAAATACTCCAATGGTAAAGAGAATTCAAAGGAATCTACGCACAATAACACAAACAGTTCAAAGAAGAATCTGGGCGATGCATGAAACAAAATGGAATTGAGTCAACAGGACCAAAAGTAATCACTAGATAGTAAGTACCAGCAATTGCTTTGTTTGTGCAGCAACAACATCCATGGTTGTTCCAGCTTCGCTGCTCAAGGGTCTCACCAACACATGCAATGACCTTCAAGCCCTGAGCGAGTGCATATGCAACTTTATCTCCAAACAAACTGTCAGTCGAGAAAGTGCAGGTAACGATTAGATGCGAACACTTCCAGATCAGTTGTGGATTACGATATTAAAAAAACAGTACATCACCCACCAAATAATGCACATAAACACCTTGACGAATACTAATAATAGGGTACCTAACGTCCGGCGACGAGCCAACGCCTCAAGCATATCTCCAATTTAACAGTCGCGCCTCGCCCGCCACTGACCGACCGCTCATGACCACACACAAGACATCCGCCCCGACCGGCCAGTGGAAGCGACTCGACCGGACAATGGCCCCGACCCACTTGGCATGGGCTGATCTCCCGATCTGACCGAAACTAAGGTGACGGACGCCCAGGGTCAGCGTGGTCGCCCTCATCGGGCCTATCAGCCACGCACTCGAACGAGGTCAATCGGAGTGACTATACAAGGGCGGTGGCTCCTTCCCAAGAAGGTCCGGGTGATCACAAGACAAAGCTCACCCCATCAACCTACCACGATAAAGATTTAACGCACGCTTCCTCCCGAGGCAAAGCCAACGCCACGCACCGCAACGCCGCATTCGTAAGGATCACAGAGGGCAAGTACGCCGGCTCCCTGGGAATACCTAACATCCTCGACCACCAAGGCTATCAACTCACGGATAAGACTGTAAGACGGCGACCACTACCACAGTGATTGGCTGACTTGAGCTCCTAACATAGGTCACCTCGCCTTCCCCGACTCGATGTAACTCCGCCTTCCTTCTCAGATAAAGAGAGGCGTGACTAAACGATCTCAAAAGGAGGAACCCATAAGAACACGAGGAGACTAAGTCATTTAGGCGCCTGTCTCAGAAAACATAAGGCAAAAGCAATACAATCGCTTATCCGAATCGGAGTAGGGACTTTCACCAACCAAGATACATCTTTGACTCACGAAGTCTAACCATTCGTGTGAGCTGAACGCGCACTTTTAGATTTACTAAATTTACTTGCTTTGCCCGGAAACGCCGATATGGCCATGCTACGCAGTAGGGTCCTTCGCCTTCATCACCATCTCCGGATTCCGCGATCTCCTCGATGGCATCCACTAATCGCGACGCGGTGATGATGCCACGGAAACCGGATCCACTTCTGGCCTCGACTGGCCACACCCCGACGGAGGGCTCACGCCGTCTCTCGCCACCTCCCGAGGATGAGCGCCACCGAGCCTGGCGCCCTTCTCGGCTGATTCGCTAAGCCCTGGCGCTCGCCCGCCTCCCGGCCGAACCCGAGGAGTGCTCCGCCACTACCGGGCGAAAACTCCCAGAGGTCTGGGCAGTGACCATGTCACCCCCGTGAGGCTCGCGATTGTGGCGATGGTCTGGCACTACGGGCCACCCATCGATTTAGCCACCGAAGACTCTTCCAGCCCATGACCTAACTCCGACACGGAGTACCCCGTCCAGCAGCGACTCTCGCTGAAGCGCATGATGGCGGTACGGCCGATTTGACTGCGGCCTTGCGGCCGCGGACCTCCTCCGCCGCCAAGACTCAGCGCAGGAGAGGAGTACCGGCCATGAAGGCGACCAACGCCCAGTTGGCCACGCCGAGCCCAACAACAAAATAAGAAAGAGTCATGAGGAACGGTTAGTCGAAGCTCAACCAAACCTCCAGCTAACCCGAGCGAGGAGAGGAGTTCTGGGATGTCCTGTGACGACTACACAACGCACACGTAAGGCCAGCACACCCCCAAGAGCGTGGAAGAATCCGACGGCCTCGGCCTTCCCACGCCACCCAAAACGTGGCGGGCGGCCGAATGCCGCTTCGAGGCCTCCCGTTCCGACCGACCCGGAGGCTGGCGGCCACTTACCAAACCTCCGGTAGGGTAGAGCACGCCGCCGCGGCAAAGATATGCACGCCCTGGCCTCCCATCGCCCGGAGCTACTCGCTCACCGCCCGCATTGTCAGACGGAGCTTTGCTGGTCCGCAGATAGCGCCACGCACCGCGAGCCACACCAGTTCATACCGGCAAGGCGCTAACGCTTCTGCGATGCCTCACGAGCATTCGCGCTTACCCTTGAGGTGCGTAAGAAAGATGAGGAGCGAGGCCGCCCCACTACGACCGCGGCGGCGGCACCACCACCGCGCACCGAGCACCGACGGCCCCGATCGCGAAGGCTCGCCAGTGGATCCGCCAAGCGATTTCCGCCGACTCCGGCGCTTACTAACATTGCTAAATACACCGGCCACAAACCCTGTGTCCGGCTCAAGATTAATGGCTTGTATGCTTGGAGGAGAGTAAACTGATGACCTCTTCATCATCCAAAGATCTTCCCATCTACCTCGCGACTTCTACCGAGCCCGCTCGAGTACTTGCCCGCCAAAACCATCAGATCTGGACCGACTTGAAGGCTCGCTTCGCAGAAGAATCCAGCACTTACAAGAGCCCTGAAACTCCTGGACTCGGCGGCCGCAAACAGAGCGTGTGGAAACCTCCGGACTACATCCTACGTTTTCCGCCAAAGGCAACGAGCTCCCCGACATCTCCGACGCCGATGTCGTGGGAAGATTCATCTACTGAGACTTCCCGCAAGGCCTTGGTACACAAACCAGGGTTGCCTCAAGCCCGTAACTACTAAGGAGCTCCTCGACATCGCCATTTCAACCACGCCTCCGCTGAGGAGGCCGCTGGCCATCTTCGAGGGAGGAAAGGCCCAATAGAACCCGCTGGCCACATCGGGTCCTTCCCGACTTCCCCGGCAAACTGGCGCAGACGGAAGTAGATCCGCTGAGACTGTGGTCGCCACCGGCCGATCGCCTCGCCAGCAAAGAGCGCGATGATCATCGCGCCCGACCACTTCGAGAAGTTGATGGACGGCCCGCGGCTTCAAACCACTGTTCTCCGCTACTACAAGTACCGGATCGCGAGGCCTCCGGAGGCGCTACTCTCTCCGGGCTCCCCGCAACGCCGCGCGGCGGGCGAGTTCACGCGCTTCGCCGCGTCCGCAGAGAAAAGGCAGACGACGAAGTTCCTCGAACCCGACGGCCGCCTCTGGCGATCTTCGAGGATCGGCCGCTATGCCGATAAGCGGCAAGCTCGCTTATCGCGAGGTCCATACCGTCGCGCCTACGCGTTTCCCAACACCTCCGCGGTCGTAGTTCCCATCACCTTTGATCGGACCGATCACCCGACCGCCGCCCACGTACCGGGAGATACCCCGTGGTCACCTGCCGCGAAGAAGCGCCTTCAAAGGTGCTTATACTGAGGCGCTGCCTCAACATCCTCTACGCCGCTGACGCTGACGCTTACTGGTCCCGCGCCAACCCTACGACCCAGCCAAGGCGCCTTCCATGGCGCCATTCCCGCCGCCAGGCCCATCCACTTGGCGATCGACCGCCTGTTACCTGGGAACCGGAAACTTCCGCACCAAACCCTCGCTGAGGTCGTGGATTTCCTGCCTACCATGCCATCCTCGAAGGCCGTGGTTACGCCAAGTTCATGGCGGTCCTCGCCTACGCTTACCTCGCCGCATGATGGCGTACACGGAGTCATCACGCGGCATCATCTTTCCATTTTGCCTACAATCGCGAGCGCAAATGCAGGAGCTTGTTTCGCAAATATCGCTTCGCTGAGCTCGACAACTCTCGTGAGGAAGCCCGGATCCGCCCCGAAGTCCAAAGAAGTCGGGGCGGATCCTTCAAGTCCGCCGAGGACAGGGCGAGGGTCGCGCGTTGATCCTCGTGATCCGACTCAAGACCGCGCTGGATCGGAGCCACGCTCCCGCCAAATAAAGCGCCGCCGACTCCCTCCGCACCAACAAAGACGCTCGCACGCGAGGTCCTCCGACATGTCGGGAATCCGCAAGTCGCCGAGCACTCCTTGAGCATCCGACTGTGCTCAAAGCCGGCCGCCTAACGCCGCGCCAGCTTCGACGCGGAGAAGCGCAGGATCATAGGAGAGATCGCCAAACTTCCTGCCAGCAGGTTCAGAAAGAGGCTGCGCCACCCTCGAGCCGCTAGCCAACCTCAGACTTGTAAAAGAAAAATGGGCAATGAGAGATGTGCGCTGACTATACGAAGTCTCAACAAAGCATGTCCTAAGGATCCGCTCCTTTGCCCCGCAGATCGACTAAGTCATCGACTCCACCGCAGGTGCGAGTCCTTTCTCGACGCCTACTTCCTAGCTACACCAGATTGCGCTAAGGAGTCCGACCAACTCGCGACTTCCTTCATCACCCTGTCGGCCATTCTCACATGCTACAATGCCGCTCGGCCTAAAGAACGCGGCGCTACATACCATGGCATGCAAACGTTTCAATAACCGGACTACTGCATCGTTGAGGGTACGCGACGACGCTGTCGTCGTAAAACCAAGAAGGCCAACGACCTTATCCCCGACCCGAAGAGACTTGCGAACCTTCGACGATTCCGCATAAAGCTCCAACTCGAAATGCGCCTTCTGGTCCCCAAAGAAGCTCTTGGCTTCATTGTCTCCGAGCGAGGCATCGAGGCCAACCAGAGAAGATATCGCAATTGTAGCGATGGGCCCAATCAAGAACCTCGCGGGTCCAGAGGTCGACCGGATGCCTAGCACTTTGAGCCGCTTCGTGTCTCACGCATGAATGCGGCTGAATGCCACTCTACAGCTACCTAAAGATCCGACCGCTTTAGCTGACCCCGCCTGCTCGTGAGGCCTCTCACGCATCTGGCGCCTCCCCTGCCCCGCCTGGGCCCTGGGTCGCCACTGGGGAGAGGGGAGCTTTCTCTACATCGCCGCCACTACCTAAGCCGCCGCCGCGCCCTCGTGGTGGAAATGAAGCTAAGAAGGTCGCGAACTTAAGGTACAACGCACACTTTACTTCATTAGCGAGGTCCTTTCCGAAGTCCAAGGCTTCTGATCCACAGTGCAGATTACTCTACGCGGCTTGCTCATTGCGTAAGAGAAGCTCGCCCACTACTTCGATCAAGACAACATCACCGTACACGACATTCCGCTAAAGCGAGATCGCCCGCAACCGCGACACCTGAAGGATAGCCAAGTTGGCGCCGAACTCGGCCGCCACGACATCACATACGCCCCTGACGGCGATCAAGTCGCAGTCTCTAGCCGACTTCGCCGCCGAGCGACCAAAACCTGTGCACTACTAGCTGATCAAGACCCCAAGATCGACAATGTACTTCGGCGGGTCTTACAACAAGAATGGCGCGGCGCCGGAGCGTCGCCAATCATCTCCCCGCCGGAACAAGCTTGAAGACGCCATCAGCCGCTGACGCTACCAACAACGCCGCCGCCGAGTACGGAGGTCCTCGCCAACGGCCTCCGATCGACGCTGATCTGCAAGGCCGCTGACGACGTCTGGCGGACTCCAAGCTTGTCGCCGACTAAGAGCCCAAGGCCGAGGAGCCCGAGACGCTCAGATAGTCGCCAGATCGCGAGAAGTTCGCGCTCGGCGCGTCTCGGGTTTCGAAGCCACCATAGCTACCGACGCTTACAATAACGACGGATCACCTAGCCAAACTGCCTCCAAAGAGAGCCGGCCCCGCCCGGATCTTCGTTTCGACTCCGCGCTTCCATCCATTGGGCCCGGGTATCGAACGGCTCTCGACCTACCTGAAGACGGCCACCGACCGCGCGCGGCCGCAAGGAGATTTGGCCGGTCGAGTCGGCCGCGCTAGCCGACCGAGTCCGATCGAGAAAGCCCTTCGCGGATCGCTTGACGGACGGGTCACTTCCGACCCGACCGAGGCCCTACCGCCTGACGGGCAAAGTCTTTGTCCCGGGTCACGCTGACTATACAGCGAGCTCTCGGGTCCTCCAAAAGCCCATTTCCGACTAACTGGGAAACAACCGCCGATGACATACACAATGAATTATGCCACCACGACGCGCCCCGATCTCTATGCGTAAAGGCCTTGCTAGAAGGTTTCTATTGCCGACCGCCATGTCCGACGCCGAGCACATCGTGACGCGACCTACAGATGCCAATTCTTGCCAGCGCAGACATCCGCCACCTCAGCCTTGCGCATAATCCCAATCACGTGGCCTTTGGCAAATTGGGACTCGATCCGGTCTGCCTTTCAAGAAAGCACCTGGGCTTTACTCCATTTGCTCGCCGCGCCGGACAAGTTCACTAGCGGATGAGGCTGTTTGGCCGTGGAGCGCCACGCTACGACAAGCGCCATCTTCTCCGCGACATAGTCTTTCGGCTTGAGTCCCAAACCCATCATCGGCATAACTAACGCAGCTTCACGGAAGGAGTTCCTCGAGTTCTCCGCGATGACTTCAAGATCCGCTACCGATTAAGCGTACCGTGGGTCCATCCGCGGACCAACGGGTTGGTCGAAGGCAAATCCAGATGATCCTTCAAGGGCTCGGGCGCGGATCTTCACCGCCTCAAGCACTTCGCGCGCTGCGGTGACCGAGCTACCTCCGCCCTCCGAGTCTACTGACCACGCCGACCGGGCGACGTGTCACACCGCTTCTTCATGGTATACGGCCGGTTGGCCTGTCGATGAGACTCGAGTACGGCGCACCTAAGACCGCAAGTCTCGAGGAGGCTCGGCTCACAGACAACAAGACGCCGCCGACCACCGGACGAGGCGCGTGATGACGTGGCCGCCCCGCGATCGCCAGATCAACAAGCTCGCGACGTTATCGCAAACGGCTGTGTTCGAGGCGGCTCTCAATACGGGACCGACCCGCGTTCGCGGTCCCAGACTAAGAAGGATAAGCACAAGCTATCGTCCCTCGAAGCCCTTCACCGTCGTGTGATCCTCCGACCGCACCTTTCGGCCAAGGACGCCGACGGTCAAGATCCTTCCAAATGCATGGAATATAGAAAAGTTAAGGCGATTCTATCCCTAAACTCTTTCCTCTTCCTAGCATGCTCTTTACTTTTTCCTTCCGGAGCACCTGTCGCGATAGTGATTACTTGGTCGCCCTTCTGCGCTTCTGTTCGTCGCTCCTTACCGGCGCTATGCTGGTTGATGACCCAATCCGACCACAAGGTCCTTCCCAGCCAGTAACCCTTCGGACCTAAGTGCATAAATACCTACGCCCAAGAGACTATGGTTGCTAACACTTCGCGAAAAAGGAAGCACCCGAGCCGAGTGACTTGGGCCTGCAGTAACACCTCCCCGCACGTAACTCAAATTGCCCCACGCCGCTTTATGAGGTATCGCGGACCCGACCGTCAGCGATGTCCATCCCGAGCAGAACCCTCTCAACCCAAGTGTTACGAACACCCACGCCCATGCTATGGATGGTAAGTAGCACTTCGCGAAGAAGAAAGTGCCCGAGCGAAAGATCTCGACCGTCCTAGAACACTTATCCCCTCAAGGGCAGCATGCAATCACAGATAGCCAAGTCCCCAATCCACCTCGCTCCCAAACGACTCGACTCCACGCATATGACCCTCGCGCCCTTAAGGCTATGGGTTCACAAACGCTTCACCCTAAATACGAAAGAGGGCAGAGGCGATTCCGAACTTGATAAATTCAAGATTGTTTATATAGCGCTTTACAATCTAAAAAGGATAAAGCTAACTATTTTTATTCTTATTAGCGGGCGACGCCGGGCTTAGACGGAGAGGGTTCGTTCCTCGCTTCTGAGACGCGCACATGGCGGATACGGCCGGCGATCTCTCGGGCGTGGCGGCCGACCAGAGCTCAAACCGGCCGATCTCTGTCGATCCTGCCTTGGCCACGCCACGCCCACCACCAGCGAGGTTGATGCCGCCGTAGTACGAGACGGTGTTGACTCACCGACGGCTCCAAGCGCAATACGGTGATCACCGCCTCTTCTACGGGTCCGCACTCGCCAAGACGGGGCAAGCGGCACCTTGGGCCGAAGACGGGCTAGTGGCACTCGGCCTCGCCCCGCTTCCGGGACGCGGCCGCAGACTTCCCGACTTGGGCCATGTGAGGCCTCTGGCCGCGCCTATCTCTACCGACCGGGCTCCTCCGCACCTTCAACGCAGCCGGGCCGTCCCGCCACGATCGCCACGTCACGAGCATCCGATGTCGTCGCGCTCCACGGCGACGCCGATTCTTCAAGGCCTCGCAGATCGCGGGCGATTTTGATAAGTGCACCGCGCTGGTCGGACCCCAGACTTAATTGAAGAATTGAGACACTTAATACCGCGCAGAGTTGGTCGATTGCCACCTGCCGACTTCGGGGCCAGATGAAGTCCTCAAACCACCTGGCCCTTCGGGCAGCGTCACGGAATCGAACTTTGCCAATGGCCTCCGAGCCTTGTTTCGCTTCTGGCCCGCAGCGTGTTGTTCGCGTCGCTGGGCTCCTCCATCCGGCAACGGCAGATCCTTGGCTCTGATCTCCGCCAGCGGGGACTCCAGCTCCACAACTTTCGCCTCAAGGCCTTGGCTCAGTGGCCGCCACAGCGGCCTTGTGGTCTCTTCAAACCCCTCAAGCGATCTCCACCGCCTCCGACCGCTTAATGTCCGTGGCCTCCTCGACTCTGGCGCACTAAGGCGCAACCTGACCAGATTCCTCCACCACAGCCCACACTGACGGGCTCTGAGCTACCGCAGAGCTCAACTCGGGCGACGGTTGAGCCCGCAAGCCGTAGAAACGGACACCCGCTAGTCGCATCTGGCGAACTATCAAAATGTGCAATGAGTCGTAACTCTTCTAATGACCTACCGGGCGACGGGCCGACTTCGACCATCGTGTTCAGCGCTTCGCGGAAGACTCCAGAGCAAGAGCTGACCTTTACGGACCCGCTTTATCTTGGGCTTTCTGGGCCCAGCCGCTTCGCTGGGCATGCCCCACTCGCTCCTCCTCCGGCCGACCCATGACGCTCGACCGCGGATTACACTCACGGCATAGGCCGTCGCCTGTCGGCGGACGCCGCTCGTCAAAGCACCATGGGGGCGTGATGAGGTCAACCCTTCAAACCCCCTGGCGACCGCGACTGGAGTGAGTACTGCCGCACCTCCCTGGACAAGGGGTCGAGCACTCACGCCGGCTCCGCCACGACCGGGCGCGACACGGCGGCACCATCGCCTCATCCTCCGAAGGACGAATCACGCTGTCCGGCTGGGTCCTCACGGAGGCGGCGGTTCTTCTTCGCCACGATCCGCGAGGCCTCAAGCCTCCAAGGCGATCAGCACTCCTGACGCCGACACACGCACTTCCACCAACGGACGGAGTCGCCGAAATCACCTGCCAAGTTATTATGAGTTATCATGCAGATTCCTGCACGGCCACCCCTGCAGATGCCGTGACGCTGTAAAAGATTCAAGAGTCGCCGGGCGGCTTTGCCAAGAAGAAAATGCTCCAATAAAAGAAACACTTACAAGGCCGAAGCGGACGCAGACGCCGCGCCTCTTGCCTACTTCGCCAGGGCAAGTTTACCGTCGCGCTTCGGCCACCTCCGCACCGAGGCTCGCCGCGACGATCAAGGAAGCGCAAGATCACCGCTCGGGGATCCGCGCACACGGGCTCGTGATGCCGCCTACGGTCCACGCTTCTGCCGCGCCGGCGGGTCGAGAAAACCCACCATAGGACGGCCGGAGGCGCCTCACGCGGCTTAAGGAGGTTGTCCCTACAGCGGTGGTCTCCGACACATCTCACAAGGCTTCGCCACGCGCGCTTATGCTTCTTCTTCCTCCTTTCCTCCTTCCGCTTCGCGTGAGGAGAGCAACCGCTGCCTTCGCCTCGGGGCGCTCGCGCCCCTTATCCTCCCGAGCGGCTACTCGAAGACATCCCGTGAGCCCCTAAGAGGATGCAGGAATGCCATCTGACTCAAGTACTAAGGACAAAGAAAAGAGAAGGTAAAGGAATTTCACCGACTTACCAGATTTGGCGTGAAAGCCACCGAGATGGTTCGGTACACCGCGGCCACCGTGGCGCTACCAGAATGCACCGCCACCCGGCCTCCACTCAGACGCTGCCACTGGTTCTCGCTTATCTCGCCTTGGCGGACGCCCCGCATAATGAATAAGGCGCGCTGGGCGACAGTGGTTGCACGCAGATCCCCATAAAGGCGCGACAACAACGCCCCCCGTGAGCCCTCGCCTCTGAGCCTCCGGACCGCTTCCACGATCGGGCCTTGTTCTTCTCCCGGCTACTCGGCCCACCGCCCCTCCGCCACGGGAAGCTCACCTGAAACGAGGGGCGCTGCCGCCGACGCTTGAACGTAGAGCCATCGTAACGCCACTTTGTCGACGAGGCGCTTTTACCTCCAGTACTCGCGCGTTCGACCGGGCGGGCCGAGGCCAGCCACCTGGCGGCGCCACGGCCCGGGACGTACCGCCTTTCCGCAGCCTTGCTCGAAGAAGTGCTCCACAACGCCCACCGCGCGCCGATCCCTGTGAAGGCCTCGCACGCGGATGAAGATGGCGACGCTGAGGATCCCATCGGGGTTGAGACGGTGCACCTCCACCTTGTAAGCGAGACAGCAGCTCGGACGAACGGCACACGGCAGCGAAAGCCGCAGCAAGAACGAGGCGGCACCACGACTCGCCGTCACCCGCGCTGCAAGGGGCGACGGGGCTCACGGCAGACCTCCACCCAAAGGTCCTCGCAAGACGAGAAGCCCTTCTTCACTGCCGAGCGCACTACCGCCTTGGCGTGGAGCACTCGGCCACGACATCTTCGCGTAAGAGGCGACCTGAAGCGAGAAAGAAAGGTCGGGTTTTCCTGGCTCTCTAGTGCTTTTCTTGTTTCGCAGACAGAGACAAAGAAGGCAAGAAAGCCGTGAATTACATCTGAGAAGACTCCCAACGGGCGATTTATAGAGGATAAGCAAACGCCGGCCAGCTGTGCACTCCGCTGCGGCGCCGCAAGGCCCACCTCGCCATTGCGCCACCGTAACTCCTGGGCCTAATACCACTCCGCTTTTAATTCTCGCCATGTCAGCGACAGGGCCATAAAGACGCCGCTTCGAACAACGTGTCCCGAAACCTCTTGGTCTCGGCTTTAGGCCGAGCTGCTTGTTCCGGCGCGCGAGAAGTCCATCGGCCGCGCCCCAAGATCAAAAAAGCTTTGTGGCTTGCGCCAGTGGCCCAATGAGGAGTCGCTGGTTCAAAAGGCCTACCCCACCACCGGTATAAGGCCGCCTCAAGAAAAACTCGAGCAAGGCGGTGTATGAGGCGAGCCCCACTGGCCCTGCTAGGTCACCGACTACTAATCACCTCTACTCGGGCCCGAGACCATACTTCACACTCTCCCGGAGCTCATCAATGAGCGACACCACTGTGGCTCGGCTCACGGACGACCCGTGGTCCATACGGATCGAGTAGAGAAAGGTTTTTATGGGTCGCCCCACAAGCAGGCCAGACACCCTACTCGGGACCGTCCGGCCGGTCCCCTCAAGCTGACCTCCCAGACCCACTCTGACTACCCGCTATTGGCTCCACGAGCACGGCTGCTCAAACCAACGCAGTAAACGCAAGGCCGCTCAACCCTCCAGTCCCACACCGCGGACGGGTATACATGGATAGACGGTGGTCATTCTTCAGCGCAGCTACTCGCCCGACGAGGACTCTGAAGGATGCCCCACGCCCACCACGACCAGAACGAGCACTCACGCCCGCCTACGACGTAGAACGAGCACTCACGCCCACCACGACAAGAACGAGCACTCGGACACCAACCTCACAGAGGCATCCGGCCGCCCCCGCCACCAAGGCACCGCCCACCACGACGATAAACGAGCACTCTGACACCCGAACCTCACAGAGGCATCCGGCCGCCCTCGCCACCAAGGCACTGTTTAGCCACGACGTAAACGAGCACTCGACACCCGAACCTCACAGAGGCATCCTGGCCGTCCCGCCACCAAGGCACTTTGACACCCGAACCTCACAGAGGCATCCGGCCGTCCCCGCCACTAAGGCACTCGACACCCGAACCTCACAGGCATCCGGCCGCCCTCGCCGACTAAGGCGCTTGACACCAACTCACAGAGGCATCCGGCCGCCCTCGCCGACCAAGGCGCGGACACCGAACTCACGGAGGCATCCGGCCGCCCCGCCGACTCAAGGCGCGGACACCGAACTCACAGAGGCATCCACCGCCCTCGCCACTAAGGCACCGTTTAGCTACGACGTTAAACGAGCACTCTGACACCAACCTCTCGAGGCATCCGGCCGCCCTCGCCGACCAAGGCGCCGTTTAGCTACGACGCAAACGAGTACTCAGACACCGAACCTCACAGAGGCATCCGGCCGCCCCCGCCACCAAGGCGCTTGGACACCGAACTCACGAGGCATCCGGCCGCCCTCGCGACCAAGGCGCTGGACACCAACTCACAGAGGCATCCGGCCGCCCTCCGCCGACCAAGGCGCTGGACACCGAACCTCACAGAGGCATCCGGCCATCCCGCCGACCAAGGCAGCTTGACACCGAACTCACAGAGGCATCCGGCCGCCCTCGCCGACCAAGGCAATGGACACCGAACCTCACAGAGGCATCGGGTCGCCCTCGCCGACCAAGGCACTCGCCTAGCTACGACGTTAACGAGCACTCGGACACCAACCTCTCGAGGCATCCGGCCGTCCCTACCGACTCAAGGCGCCGTTTAGCTACGACGTTAAACGAGCACTGACACCGAACCTCACAGAGGCATCGGGTCGCCCTCGCCGACCAAGGCACCGGTCTAGCTACGACGTTAAACGAGCACTCGGACACCGAACCTCAGAGGCATCCGGCCGCCCCTGCCGACTGGCGCCGTTTAGCTACGACAAGAACGAGTACTCTGGACACCGAACCTCACAGAGGCATCCTATTGCCCCGCCGATCAAGCCCGGCCTATCCATGACGATTAAAATTAAAGCAAACTCATCGCAAAGACATTTTCATAAAGAAAAAGAAGATTTCATTATAGGCCAAACAGCTCGGACTTTACACGACTTTACACACAAGCATCTGACAGATACAAGAGCCGCCACGCCGCACCACATGCAGACTTTACCCACGCCTAGAACCTATCAAACATCCGCGGCGGCTACGCAAGGCACCGACAAAGATGTCGGTAGGCCTCTGCTCGGTCGACGGATACCGGGCCGCTGGCGACACGCCGATGCTCCTCGCTGCTCAACGACATCGACGCTGCCGCACTAATCCACGGCCTACGCTTCTGCGCCATCGCCCCGTAGGGCTCCCTTACCACCTCGAGCCCTGAACTGCCGAGCAATACACAACAAATAAAGATCACGGCCGCAGCTTCCTCCCCTAAGCTCTACCATCGCCGGGTCGAACTCACCAAAGCTCTCTGCCGCAGGATCTTCTTCTTCCACCGCGATGTCATCGCCAAAGCTAAAGACTCAGAGGTGTCTCAAGCCATTTGAAGGAGCGTAAGAAAGAACTCTCGCCTAAAGGGTTATCCTTCAAGCAAGCTACAGCCACATATATATATATACCTGACGGGGCGAGGCTAAGCTGCCTCAGAGTAAATGCGCGCGCGAAACGGCATCCTTCACTGTAACCCGGCGCTAAGAAGACGAGCGGTGTAGCGCGCTAAACTATACTCGCAGACGCGCAACGAGGCGAGTAAAGCCTCCGGCGGCTCAAATGCCCCGCCAAACTCCGTGGCGCCGCCGGATCCATCGAGGCACACCGACGGAATCGCTAACCGGACGGGCTTAACCGACCGACTCAGTGCCCGGCCACCACTCATCCAAGTTCAACCCCAACCGAATCGCTAAATCGCCGAGTTCGGGCACCGACAATACTAATAACAGGGTACCCTAACTACCGGCGACGAGCCGCCTCAAGCATATCTCCACCAACAGCCGCGCCGCCCGCCACCGACCGACCGCTCGAGACCACACAAGACATCCGCCCCCGACCGACAGTGGGCGACTGACCGACAACGCCCCGACCACTTGGCGGGTACGGATCTCCGACCGACCGAACCAAGGCGACGGACGCCAAGGCCGCAGTCGTCGCCCTCATCACCTATCGCCACGCACTTCGAACGAGGTCAATCGGAGTGACTATACAAGCGGCGGGTGGCTCTTCCCAAGAAGGTCCGTGATCACAAGACAAAGCTTCAAATTTCCATCAACTGCCACGTGACAAGATTTAACGCACGCTTCCTCCCGAGGCGCTAACGCCACGCACCGCAACGCCAAGATTCGTAGGATCACAGAGGCAAGCACGCTATTTCCCGAATACCTAACATCCCCGACCACCAAGGCTACCGACCCAAAGATGGGCAAGACGGGCGGCGACCACCCACAGACGGCATGGACCGAGCTCCTAACATAGGTCACCTCGCTCTTCCCCGACTCGATGTAACCCGCCTTCCTTCAGATAAAAGGAGGCGGTGACTAAACGATTCAAAAGGAGGAACCCATAAGAACACGAGGAGACTAAGTCATTTAGGCGCCTCGTCTCAGAAACATAGGGCAAAAGCAATACACATCGCTTATCCGAATCGAGTAGGGACTTTCACCAACCAAGATACATCTTGGACTCACGAGTCTAACCATTCAGGAGTGGAACGCGCGACCCTTAGACTTACAAATTTACTTGCTTGCCACCAAAACGCCACACACCTTTATAAAACTAATGCTTATTTGGTGATATTGGAAGGAGTAAAGAAGACAGGAGTGTCAGCTATAAGCTATTGATTTATGTGTTTTCAAATAGCAGCATTCCACACGGTTTGTTGGTTGCACTATTTGCAATTAGAACTGCACTTAATTTATGAATACATGATGTGAAAATGTAAAGTGGAGCATACCTCACTTGATTCTCCCAACAAGCTCCTCCTTCGGAGTGTCCAAGAATGACCCAGGGAATGCCAAGGTTGACAAGCATCTCAGCGCTGCATTAGCAATAGATTACCAACCAACAGATAAGTTGAATGGGAAATGCAGGTATAGTACTATACATCTGAATTAGTTATCAGTGACTGAACAAATCTAACATCAGTATTGAATTGGTAAAGCCAAGTGAAGGAGGGCTGGCTTAGAATTTAGAAATGCAGCACTGTTTCTGAACCATGTTAAAATGAACAGGACTTTATACCACAGAGTAAGACTACACCTGTTTGCATTGTAGATTTGCAGTCAATCCATCTCATGGTCATTACAATATATGGGGTGTATAGCTGACAGATAGCTGAATGCTAACCTGACCTCACCAGTGAAAGCACCTCCCTTCTTCACCCAGCAATTCTGAGCAGCAACTTGGAACTCAGGGCGCAGCTGACTCTTGACCACACAAAGAAACACGTACGGTGGGCTGACAACCACCTCTGCAGCACAATAAATACAAAATGTTAAGTACATCTTACAATGTAGCTTTAGGCTTTAGCAGATTTCTCAGGAAAGATGGAAACACAGAAGGTCACTCCTAAGAAGAATCAAGCTTATGTGTAGACTTCCATACCAACAACATCTGGAGGGGGGACCTGTCCTTCATTCAGAGTTTTGATGATTTTGTCTACCTGATCGGTGGTTCCATTCTGCAACACCAAGATCAACCATGTCAATATTTAGCAAGCAACTCATTAAAGATTAATACAACTCATACTAACCACGTTCAGTCTTACATATTACTCAAAATAGACATGCAGATGACAATCTTTATGATAATTTTAATATCAACAAATATTAATACCAATACACCAATTTTCCTTTTTGCTGCATGATGTATTTCGTGTGCAAAAGAATGTTCCGATCTAACCCCAAATTTATCAAGTTCCACGGAACACCAAATTTCAAATCATTATAACATGTTTTGCATAATTTCCTAGCAATTCAACAAAAATATTGATTGAAATGGAGATCGAGGGGGCTAATTTGTATTGTGGACCAAAAGATCTCCAAAAGTTGGAGCCCTTGAACTGATCTAGACCCTTGGCAGTTGGCAGCACACATCATAAAACTTACACCCGAAAAGTATGAGTGATGAGTTCAGGCCAAGAAACACAGAAAATTAAATGAACTAACACATTTACCTCGAAAAAATTCCAGGTTTGAACAGGCCAATACACTGGTACCTTACCAGACAAACTTAAACCCATAAAAGTGTGTCGCACACTTGCGCCACAATGAAACAGCTATCAGCATCAATTCCACACTATATTTCACACTGGAATGTAGGAGGAAGCAACTAATATCATCTATAAATCCAAGAAAGAACGTACCATAGCATCTGATTCCAACCTAGATGTGTATTATTAGAAGTTCTAGGCACCTCAAAATAAGCATGAGATTTTAATCATAGACGACTCTTCTACAGTACTAATAACGCATCAAACAATCACAACGAACCTAGAAATTAAGAATGTCAACAAACCATTCGAATTTTTGCCCGATATAAAAAATCCGACATTTAACCAACACATCCAGTGTCCCCAACCAAAAATCGAGACTCACACTAAAACAACTAAGCTTTACACTGATCTTAATCGAGATAAGTGAAATTATTGAGCATATCTCAACGAAAGATCCACTTTTACACTTCATGACACCCCAAAAACACACACGCAAAAAAAATCAATTCTTCCACACTGATCCATCCAGAAACAAGAACATGTAATTGGACAAATAAAGGACAAAAGAAAATTACGCATTTCCAGTTGCCACCAACGAAGAACTTACGGCCCATTTCGACGAGAGTATATTAGATTGGGTTCGGACGGGGAGAGAGATCGAGATTGGACTTTGGTTCTGGTGGAGGAAGAAAACACAATGGACAGGATTAATATAAAGGTGGGAAGAGGTGTATTTGCTAAAGAAATACTAGCACTGAGAGCGGCGGCCACACGTAACGCGAATGCAGACGATCCCGACGTCGAGGGTGGGTCCCACTCCTTTAGCCTTTTGGGAATTTTTATTTTAAATAATATAATTTTTATTTAAATTATAAAATATATTTTAATCTTAAAATCGCAAAATATACCTCGTCGCCAGTATATAGGCGATCGCCATCGCCTCATATACGGCGACGGGTGAGTTCAACGCGCGATATTTTCTTCTGTTTATATTGCTTAAAGAATCATAATTTTTCATATGATGTCGGATGGAGATGAACTTTATATGAAAATTGTAATCTTCGACAGGATCTACAACTTTTGTATACAAATTTTTTCATTTGAATCCATTTAGATAGCCAAAAATGGGATAGAAGTTTCAGATGTAAAACAGATCTAATTTTTAGATCTGAACATTCTATCCCATTTTTGACCATCTAAATGGGTTCAAATTGAAAAAGTTTGTATATAAAAGTTGTAGATCCCGTCGAGAGCTACAATTTTCATATAAAGTCCATCTTCATCCGACATCATATGAAAAAGTTATGATTTTCTTTAGGAACTGATTGCAGACTAAGGAAATATCGCGATTCAGAAATAAGATCGATCTCCCGTATATGGACGATCGCTCCATATACGGACGAAAAAAGGTATATTTTTGTAATTTTTTGAGATCAAGGTATATTTTTAAAAAATTGTATTATTTAAAATAAAAATTCAGCCTTTTGGTATGCCCCGAGCTGGGCTTGATCGAGCCCATCTTAACAGAGACCATCCAGGCCCATCTTCTAGCTACTCAGTAAGACCAACCTGAGCCCATCTCAGTAAAGATCCGGCCTAATTACGGCCCAAATCGGACAGCACCGTGTAAGCTGTGGATTAGAGACTCTGGGCAATTACCATGATCAACAGCTGATCGAGTCGTAGGTCCACTGTCTAAGTACCCCCAAGTCCCAACAGATATGATTACCTAAACTTTATTCCGATAAACGTGCTGCATGCTTGAGTTGAATATATTGGATGCTTGTTGATTCGTCCGTCTGAGCCCAACCTGATCGATTGTTGTCCCTTGACATTTCACAGCTCGATCCGTTAATATAGGGCCACGACTGGACGGCGTATGTATGTTCATAGGTAGGTAGGTAACTAGCTCGTCAGAGTATTAGTAGGTAACATGAAGAAAAATCCGTACAACCGTATCTATCTATGTTCATATGTAGGAAGGACATCGATGTCTCTGATAGGTGTGAAAACGGATCGGATATTGGTGAATATTGTTTTTTTCGTATTCTAACCTATTTTTTTTTTCTCGGGTTCAGAACCGGATACGGGCTAGCTAGATACGGATACGGATTCGGGTTATTTGGGATACGGATATAGGACGGATTCGGATCAAAAACGGATAAAGATATACCGATAATACACATATATATGGAATAACATATATTGAATTAAAACCATACGAGTACATGACTATAATAACAAGTTATATATCAATCAAACTCAATAGACGTCGTAGAAAGAATATGCTACTTGAGGATCAATAGAACCAACTAATTGTTAAAATAAATGGGCTGATATGGAAAAAATATGATGAAAATGTGCTGGGCCTTGCTGATATCCGAATAGGAAAAATTCAATATCCGAATAGAAAAATCCGATATCCGAATAGAAAATTCAATATCCGGATCATGTCCCGTATTTACGGATATTGATGCTCCGATCCGATCCTCAATCCGATTCAAGTATCCTGATCCGGTCCGAATCCGACAGATAGTAAAATCCAAATTCCACCGTATTCGGCTCAACCCAAGTGAGATATCCAACCCGCTTTCATCTCTAGTCTCGATTTGTCCTTCCGTTGAACTAGCTACCTATACACCAAAAAAATTGAAAGCTTGGGCAAGTATAATTATGACCATAAATGCGAACAAGTTTATATACACATCACACAAATAAAATTAAGAACTACAATAAGTTTTTTATCAAAATATAGTCCAATACACATGTAAAAATTCATGGATGAAAACAAAGAAAAATATGACAAATACCTCACTACAACACTATCAACGCTTCAATGATTCACTAACAAAGGTCCAACCACACATCAAAAGAGATTGCAAGATAAAAAAAAAGGTTGATTAGTGCATCATATAACATAAAAAATATCTTCACTATGAAGTATTGGATTAGTGCATCACATACCATTAATTTTGGACTAGCTGATGTTGGACCAACGGGCATAAGTACTGAGCTTTTAGAAGCATATATTGATTAATTAGTGGTTATGATCTGTATAGCGTCTGTCCTTAGATTTTAGCTTGTCATTTAGTTGGTGACCATGTTTTCTGTAGTTGTAAAGGAAAAAACAAAGAAAGCAAGGAACTATGCATGTGGGTAGTATTCATTTCAATCCTTACTCAAATTAACTTAGCTAGCTGGTCACTCACCACCTCGAGTCTTGACCACAAGGTTCTACGCTCCCAAGAGGGCGAGACGACGACATGAGCTTCTCTTTCCGCCGCGGCCCCCATCGCTTTCACGCTGCGCAAGCGAGCGAGCAGCGCCAACCACTAGCTCCACGCCGCCTGGCGCCACACCACAGCCCTCCATTGCCTCCAGTACCAGCGACCCTTCACTAAGCCCAAGAGCCCGCCTCCAGCGCCTGTGCTCCGTGCCTTGCTCGCGCGTCCGCTCGCTCAGAGTTGCTTCGCCCCACCAAGAACCGCCCAAGTCGCCCCCAAAGATAGGTATGGGCAGATCCAGAAACCCCATCGCCCCCACACCCGATCCAAAGACCAAATAACATCACGAAGAAAAATCTATGGAAGAACGAATCCCCAACCTCATCACGTCGGCTTGCCAGGGAGGAGGTCGAGATTGGAGGCTTCCATGCTGCCGACGACGACCGGAGGTTTCACTGTGCGTCACCGGTGAGCTCGGGTAGGCGTTCGCCCGGAGCTGGCTCCTCCTTTGCCTATACATGTACAGGAGCTCGCAGCCATCTGTCAGAATTCAACTTGGAAATTAGGGTACTTTGGTGAATGCATTGCTCAATCGAGCAGCTAGCTGTATCACAGGCATGCATCAATGCATGTAACCTAAAGTAAAACGGGTAGACTACTCTAGTATAAATTTAAAATTTTCTATCACGTAACTAAGAAATCACTATAAGTTATAGACCATAAAATTAACATTAGACGCGACGATCCATAGCGGAAATAGAATCGATGTAGCACGTTGGTGCGATTGTAGTTGTACTAGCCTCGCCTCCTCTAATGTACCTCTTGATCGTCACAGTTGCAAATCGTCCTCGCCACCGCCACAGTTGTGGATCGCCCTAGCGTTGAAGATTTGTAACAAAGACGGAGTGCTAGCGCTTGCAGCGATTTTGGGTGAAGGAGATATGGCGGCTAGTATTTTGAGAATTTCGAATTTATATGGTATCTCTTAACCCTAAAACCATCATCACCTCCCTTTATATAGACACCCTACAATGGGTCTTTACATTAAAGGGCCATTAGGAACTCAAAGCATATCAGAATTCGGATCACTATCCGAATTAAGTCACAAGTCTTTTAAGTATGCAACCCTATAGGGTTCACATATACTTGGATATGGCATGAATACTCTTACTCAACCATTAATCGGTAGCGGTCCCTAGCAGGATGTGTCGACTCCCGAGTATATGTAAAGATTACATCAGACGAACCTTAACAATGCTTAGTTATATGCATTTCCCTTTGCCTCATGATATCGATCAGACTCAAGGCGAGTATGTGCCATTCTTGTTTGGTTAGCTTGATCACTCTTTCTCGATTACGTGACTTGAAACCCTCGAGTACGGTTAACTCTTTAATCGCGAGTAGTATGGCCATGCATTTTCATAATCCGACCATTCGAGAAGCCTAGAGATATCTCTCTCTCTGTTGTATGGAGGGGCAAATCCCATCTTAATCGACCATGCCTCGCAGCATGTTTCACGATAAACCCGAAATTCACCTTTATAACTACCGAGTTACAGAGTAGCGTTTGGTAACCCCTAAGTAAGTTATTACACATCTCGAGTACATGCGTCAACCTCAAGTTTAAGGATATAGCATACACATTGTATATTTGTATATGAGACCAACTGATGACAAGTAAGATTACAATGCTCTTGCAGTGTCTCAAGGTGGGTCGATCTAACTCTATGTTCTCTAACATGTGTCTATATTATTGGTTTGATATCTCCATATTCATAATCCGTGAAAATATGGTCATCAAACAATACATATGCTAGTCTATTCATATGCGTCCATATACGTTTATCGACTAGGAATCATTTTTAAAATAATCATCAAAGATCATATATAAAGTTCCACAAGCAAGTCGCATACTTACTAATAAATAATAATGACGTTATTCAAAGAACAAGATAATAAATCAGGAATATAAGAAAATATAATCATCTCTATAATTGCCTTTAAGATATATCTCAACAAAACATAGATCTCATATTCAAGCCTCTTTGTACGTGAAGCTGTGACATATGGCTTGTTTGGTAGAGCTCTAGAACTCATCTTCACCTGAGATGTGAAACTTGTAGGTTAAAATAAAGTGAATTAAGTCTATATTTTTAGTCTAAAATGTAAACAAGATGGTCCATCTAAACACTCTTAATGTACTCACAACTCTAACTTCACAGATCCGATGAAGCTTAGAATACTCACCCACCAGATCTACAAACTGTGGAGTTGGAGCCTACTAAACACACCCATATACACCACCAGTCTACTCCTACAGTCCTACTCTACTTCTTACGTGTCTTAAAGCCATCACAAGTTAAGCGTCGGAATCTTTTTATTTTGTATTTTTTAAAAAATAATAAGATGAGCTTTAGTACTTCTCTGTTGGATGCTTAATTAGACTGAAAGAACACCAGCTAAACAAAGTAATGATCAACCGGGGGATATTATTGCTCTAGCAGCCAGCCTCTTCTAGAAACAATGAACATGCATATATGATATATGTACCATCTTCTCCGGTCACCAACTGTTTTGCCGTCGACGCCTTTAGATAGCTTTATAGGTAATGCTTGTTTGATGGTTGCCTACCTATCTATCTATCTATCTAATCGCGAGAAAGCAACTCCATTTGGAGCAGTATTAGGTGTCCGCTAATCCTAATGTAGGATTGATTTCTAGAAATAATTGGATAAGTCGGTGGATGCATGATAATATTTCTAGAAATAATCTCTAGAAATATTATTATCTCTACTACTTCTAATTAGGAGTTGGTGGCAAAGGGTCTGCTCTCTTTAGAGTATCTGATTTGTTGGATCTGACATAAACAACTGAGATAGAAGAGGATTTAATCATATTTTTTTGAATAGAAATAGTATTTTGAGCATATCTCTATTCACATGTTCTTACTATGGAAGAATGTTATCCGTATATCATATAAATTGAAGGATTTTCTCATCATGTCCTGTATGGATAGAAGGATGTACTCACCATATCCCATAATACGGGAATTCTATCTCATCATATCTGGAAATGCATAGATTAAAAGGAAAGAATCACGCAACCAAATCACGTGCCAATCACTAAGATGTCGGGAGACTGCTTCCATCCGCCACGACGCGCTTTCCGCTTTCATCTGCTCACTATTAGAGGGCACCCACTCTCATCTCCAGGAGGACAGGCCGGTCGGTAGTGGACACACACACAGGAAGAGAAGAGAAGAGAAAGGCTGCGTGCAAGAAGTAAGAAGATTTCCTGCAAGAGGAAGGCAATAACTTTCTCATCCTTCAATAGTAAGGATTGATATCTCTCTACTAATTCTAATTAAGAGTTGGTAGCGATCGTCCGTTCTCCTTCAGAGTACTTGATTTAATCATATCTTAGATGGAAGGATTTTATCATATCTTTTTTTGAATAGAAATATTATTTTAGCATATCTCTATTCACATTTACTATGGAAGGATGTTATTCATATATCTTATAAATGGAAAGATTTTCTCATCATGTCCTGCATGGATAGAAGGATATACTCACCATATCCTATAATACGGGAATTCTATCTCATCATATCTGGAAATGTATAGATTAAAAGGAAAGAATCACGCAACCAAATCACGTGCCAATCACGAAGATGTCGGGGAGACTTGGCTTCCATCCGCTTGTGTACGCTGCCTTCCGCTTTCATCTAATCCCTATTAGAGGGCACCCACTCTTATCTCCAGGAGGACAGGCCGGTCGGTAGTGGAGACACGCGCAGGAATAGAAGAGAAGAGAAAGGCTGCGTGCAAAAAGCAAGAAGATTTTCTGCAAGAGGAAGGCAATAACTTTCTCGTCCTTCAACGGTAAGGATTGATATCTCTCTACTAATTCTAATTAAGAGTTGGTGGTGATCGTCCATTCTCCTTCAGAGTGCTTGATTTAATCATATCTTAGATGGAAGGATTTTATCATATCTTTCTTGAATAGAAATATTATTTTAGCATATCTCTATTCACATGTTTTTACTATGGAAGGATGTTATCCATATATCTTATAAATTGAAGGATTTTCTCATCATGTCCTGTATGGATATAAGGATATACTCACCATATCCCATAATAAGGGAATTCTATCTCATTATATCTGGAAATGCATAGATTAAAAGGAAAGAATCATACAACCAAATCACGTACAATCACTAAGATGTCGGGAGACTGCTTCCATCCGCCACGACGCTTCTCGCTTTCATCTGCTCTCTATTAGAGGGCACCCACTCTCATCTCCAGGAGGACAGGCCGGTCGGTAGTGGACACACACGCAGGAAGAGAAGAAAAGAGAAATGCTGCGTGCAAGAAGTAAGAAGATTTCCTGCAAGAGGAAGGCAATAACTTTCTCATCCTTCAATGGTAAGGATTGATATCTCTCTACTAATTCTAACTAAGAGTTGGTGACGATCATCCGTTCTCCTTCAGAGTACTTGATTCGTTGGATCTTACATAACGGTTGAGATGGAAGAGGATTTAACCCGATAGTCAAATCTCTTCGGAGGAACAAACTTTTTCTACTATTGAAACATAACTAAAGATAGTGTTCTTTGCAAATAAATTTTTTGTCGCAAATTGAGTTTTCGTTGCAACGCACGGGCACATAACTAGTATATCTTGTGTTTTGAGGAATGGTACGAAAAATATCTTGTGAATAATTAATGCTTCATATACTACCTTTCCTAATCCCAAAAGAGTTCCTGCCTCGTCGTGCATTTGAGCCGGGAGCAAGCCGGCTCGGCTCGCGGCTCGATCCGAGGCGGCGAAAAAAAAATTACGCTCGGGTCCTTTTCTGAAAAAAATTACATATAGGTTTTTTTTGGAAAAAAAAAATTACGCTCGGGTCCTTTTTTGAAAAAGAATATATATTATGTTCATGCCCTTTTAGTGTTTTTAGGTGTAGCGCGGTCCTTTTGGGAAAATCGAAATTACGCTTAGGTCCTTTTCGAGAAAAAATGCCACAGTCCTTTTCCGAAAAAACTACGCGCACGCTTAGGTCCTTTTGCTTTTTTTTACGCTTATGTCATTTTTCAAAAAATACGCTTGGGTCCTTTTGTAATTTTTATTTCTTTTTTTCGTTTTTAGCGCTAAGTATGCGCTACGCTTAGGTTTTTTGTTTTTAAAATTATTACGCTTAGGTCTTTTTCCGTAAAAACGCTTATATCGCGTGTTTCTCGATTTGCTCGCTTGAGAGCGACGCACGACGCTTTCTCGATTTACTCACGTGGCGGTGATGGGCACGACGTGGCACGCCGCGACATTTACCTAGTTTCTTTGAAAGGCAACGTGATTCTTTCTCTCTTATTGTTTTAAGAAGGCTAATATTTTTTTTTGAGAGGTAGGAAGCTAATTTCCCACTTGTTAATTGGTTCTTGGTTGGGGTTATGTGTCGAGTATCAATTAAAGTTCAGTGCACGTATTAATATCATAGAATTCACCCATTCTTAAACTCGATTATACGTATAGAAGTGTTTTAATTAGACCGTTTACAGAACGTGCAAGACAAGTTGATACAGTTGTCGCGCGCAGGGGCGGTATCTCGAAAATTTGAGAAGTATAAGTTTACTTTTTTAATAGATTAAATTTGCTGAATGAATTGATTCTAATTTTAGTGGTTCAGGATTTTTAAACTTTGACATTTTTAGTAAATTTCAAATTATATGTTGAATTTACGATCTTATAAAATTATCGTACAATAATATAGAGTTGTACATATGAAGCGTGCATCATAACGAAAATTCTATAGTTCTACCACTGATCGCATGAGCGTGCCAATAAATTTTTTAAAACAGCTGTCTTTTCAATATATATAAGAAATGGATTTATTTTTCAATATATGAACGACATATTTCATTGCTGTGATCATGCTGTCGCCCTCATGAGCTTCTGTTCTGTGTAATGTCCCATGTATGTTTTTTAAAAAACTTTTAGCCAGTACATTTCTAGCATATCCATGATCCATCCTATAGTAAACTTAAAGTTACTTTTGTTTCCCACTCTCATATTTCAAGTGTTTCTTTACTCCTAATTCTTGTAACCAACAAGGCAGCAACTATATCTATGGTCAATTGGCCAACAGTAATCACCACCAAAGATGGTTCCACAATCATCCACATGTTATTTGGAGACAACGGAAAAGAAAAGATGATCGAACCAATGAACAGCCCAGCTTTGCCCGTAGAAGGTTCTCCAGGCAAGACGAGTCATCACTCGTGGCCTCCCTGGTTCAACACGTGGATGATTCATGTCCTCCATGAATCACCGCCCATTTTTCGCCGAAAGATTGGCGACGATTCGTCACGTCGTTCTCACCCAAGATGGTGATCGAACGACCTCTCTCGCCCGCGTCGAGTCACTCGCACCCACGTTATCAACCGTACAAAATTCAAATCCGCAGCTTTTTTGAGCACTTGCGTCTCCTGGGGAGGGAAAACCGGTGTTGCGTTTCTCGGTGGCGTGCTTGCTTATTCATTTTTTTTTCTTTTTCAAGAGTAGAAGACAGACGCACATATACCATACTTATACCGATCTATGCGTACGTATAGTTGTTATACGATCTTTTTTTTAAAATAATATATTTTTATTCAAATTGTAAATATATACTTTGATCTCAAAAATTACAAAATATACCTCCGCTGCCCTTTTGTAGGCGAGAGGAAATATCGCCGCTCAAAGGCAGAGATGTGGATGCTCACGCTTTTTGAACGGACGACATCCCCTATCTCGCAGCCAATTTCTAAAAAAATCATAACTTTTCATATAATCTCGGATGGAGATGAATTTTATATGAAAATTGTAGCTCTGACGAGATCTACAACTTTGTTATACAATTTTTGTTTGAATCTATTTAAATGGCCAAAACGGGATAAATGTTCGATCTAAAAATCGATCCAACTAGATCTGAACCTTCTATCCTATTTTTTGCCATCTAAATTGATATAAATGAAAAAATTTTGTATACCAAAGTTGTAGATCTCGTCTAGAGCTACAATTTTCATATAAAGTTCATCTCCATCTGATATCATATGAAATATTTATGATTTTCTTTAGAAACGGGTCAGAGTAGGGAAATGTCGCCTGCTCGTATATGACAGACCTCTGTCGCCTTTTATGAAAGACTGAGATGGCGATCAGAGGGGTTGAATGATCCCAAAATAAAAATATATCCCTTAGGAGGATCACAATTGCAGATTTTCACCTAAATAAACCAAGCCAAACCCCTAGATAATCAAATAGAAGCGAAAGAGTTCATTTCCAAGAAAAGCAGCCTGAGGTCAGTGCTACCTAGTACTGTAGCTACATTAAAATCATGCAAATAAACATCGATTTTAGCACGGGATCAAATGGGAGAATTGATGTATCTTTTGATCCGTTGATCCAAACTCAACCAAACTTGGTAGATAAGGTTCTTGGGATGTCAGAAACTTATTTCAACCTTCAATCACAAGGATTGATGTCAAAGTTTCGACCTTTATGCCCGAGAACGAAGAACATACTAAGTTTCGACAAAAATAGAAAGAACTTCGATCAAGACTTGCTCGTGGGGTTTTGATGATCAAAGTGATCTTGAAAGACTTCCCACACGTCCCAGCAAGCAAGAGAACACAAAGAAGTTCAAGGAAACGCACTCTATAAAATCACACATTCAAGAACGCAAATAACAACTTCTTGCAAGAAGAACGCATGGATTTCTTAGATGATTGAGAACAAGAATTCAGAAGTAGAATCATTCATCAAACATTAACCTTAACAAAGATTCGTAAGCATGTATAAGGAGAGGAGGCAAATCCAAATTGCGTATATGTAAATTGCAAGAAAGTAAATGCGGAATTTAACTTGCATAATTTAAATGCGTAAAGTAAATGTGTAAAGGAAATGAAACATGAATATAAATGAAGACCATTTCATTTCTAGAAGGAGAGGTTACAAAGCCTCACATTCATGTGGGCAAAGCTCAAAAGAGCATCAAAAACCTCAAAAACCTTCACTGGGGGAGACTGCCCCTCCACCCCTATTTATACAACTCTTGGGCCACCTATTACCCTTGGATGAGCCTCTAAACCCTAGAGCATCCATCAAGGGCTAGGATTAACCCACTCAACCAGCCATGCAAGGGCTAACCCAAAACCCACCACACACAAGGGTTTTCTTGCACGGTTTTCAAAGCAAGCTACACTTATCCACTACTCTATCTTCCGAACTGCAACCCAGCAACTCTCTTTGATCCAAGTAGTGATAAGCTAGCTTCTCCACTGATCTCTTATCTCTTGGGACTGCACCGACTTCATCTCCGGCCATCTTCTGGCGAACATCCGACCAACTTGAACCTCTGGCCATCCCATGCCTAGTTCCAGCCTCCCTTCGCCTCACCATGACCACCAAATGAAGTCCTACATCCACAAAGACAAGAATACCCTTCTTGGTTCCACCATGAACCCAGCGCATCAATTCTATCACGAATTTGGTTAGTACAGACCAAAACGGACCAAAACGCTTCAACCAAGTGCAAACATCCTGCTTTTAATACAAGAGAATCTTCTCAATATTTTCTCGATTTTTATATTGCTCGATGAAAACTTGTCAACATAAAAAGTTGCGCTTCAAAATTCTCAGAATTTCATGCAGAACACATAATTTTTTGAGCACAGGAAGACCTTCAAAAATGCATATTACTGCACACAGGTAAAATTGGTCCGTCATACACGTGAAACTCACGCGACATTTGGTCCGTCATACACGTGAAATTCACAGAAATTTGGTCCGTCATACACGTGAAACTCACGCGATATTTGGTCCGCATACACATGAAGCTCACCGAGATTTGGTCCGCATACACGTGAAACTCACGTAAATTTGGTTCGCATACACGTGAAACCCATCGTGATTTGGTCCAAGATACACTTGAAACTCTCAGAAATTTGATCCGTCGCAAATGCAACTCCAACTTGAAATCAAATTTAAATACAAACTCAAATCTAAGCTATCCTAGATCATATAAAGTCAAATACTCATCACAGATATGGATAGACCTCCACATGGTCCTTCATTTTGAATGGACGATATTTCCTCTCGCTTTCTCAAAGAGCAACAGAGATATATTTTTGCAATTTTTTAAGATCAAAGCATATTTTTGCAATTTGAATGAAAAATATATTATTTAAAAAAAATTCCGCGTTAAGAATCCTTTCATTCCTGTAATCCGATATTTTACCGAAACTGTCATCATGGCCGAAATTCATGGAAAATGGCACATTCGAGCTATTGCTAGTACGTCTAAGAGAAGACGACATGATTAGCTATTGCAAATAATGCATGCATCAGTCCCTTAGTTTTTTTATTTGACGTCTTTGATTATTCAGGATCCTTGAGACATGACTTAAGCTTTATTTTTCTGTGACATTATATGAACATGTACTAGCAAAATTATAATATTATAACGGTGTGTTTGGTTGCTTGTATAAAATAGTTGCCTTATGAGATGGTTCAAAAAAAGTTATCCATGTATTTGGTTGTTGAATGGAACAATCCTATCCTGGATGGTGGAATACAATTTTGAGGAATATTTCGTATAGATACTAAACCATTCCAAAATAATAAAACTATATGGTACAAGACTATCCCATCTCACTTAATCTCATCTCACCAACCAAACGCACCTTAAAAGAACTTTCATTGATAAATCTAATGATACGATTTTATATAACCAATCTAAATTTGATTATAGGGATTCTAGAGCTTCAAATAAAAGCATCGTTTCTCAAGGATTTAAATTGTAGACTCAACATCGGATTGATGACCTATGGACTGTTGGTTTGATGACAAATTTGTAAACTAAATTTTACCAAAATTTGATCACTAAAGTGGCTACCAATGTTTTGGCAAAAGATTAGCAAGAAAATGAACTTAGGGCTTGTTTTGTTTGATGACAAATTTGCTTTACTAAACCTTACTAAAAATTTTCATTACCAAAATTTGGTCACCAAATTAACTACCAACGTTTTGACTAAAGATCAGTAAGAAAATGAACTAGGAAACCAATAGAGAAGGGAACCTTATCAAATTTTGGTAGCAAACCAAATGCATGCTAAATTTGGTCAACACTATCAAAATTTAGTAAGTCAAACATCAGTAACTATTGAAAGCAAACTAAACAAGCCCTTGGTTCTGAGAAGGGAGTTTTATCAAAAATTTATTAACAAATCAAACGATTGTCAAACTTAGTCGGCACTACTAAAATTTGGTGATACAATCGTTCTTGTATTCGAAGATTAGCTTAAAATATTAGATGATAACGGTAAGCGCCGAGGTTTTAGTGTGTTGCTTGCGAAAGCCGCGGAAGGTTAGACTTTGTGGTGGTACTGATGCACGCACATCCCAGTATCCGACGGCCAAACGTTTTCCACGGAATGTATTTTACTGGAGCGTGCCTACTGCCATCTGGGGCCCACTGCGCAGCGCGACGTCATAGGCCACCGCCACTTCACTGGCAAACGGGGGCCACCCAACGCTGCGGCCCCATCTCCAGTGAGGCACGCACCAAAGGAGGCACCACGCAACAACCCGCAGCGTGTGCATTCGCTGCCACCGTGGTCCCGCAAGCAGTTGCCACTCTTAGGCCCCACCATTCAGGGAGAGAACCAGCCGTCCGCGGGGATAAGCACGGCATCCCAGGCTCCCATCCACCACCACCACCACCTCAGGCTCATCCATCCATCTCCATCCCATTCCCGCAAGAGAAAAAGCTTCTTCGTTCGCCTTCGGCCTCTCGCAGTTGCGAAGTTATAAATAATGACCCGCGTCGCCCCAGGGTGAAGAATTTCTTCTCATTCCCTCGAGAAAGCGCTGGAGTAGGAGCGAGCAATCGCGGGAGGAGAGCGCGGCGCACGGGTCGTCGAAGTCGAATCGAATCGAAGCGTGTCCGAATCGACCGAGGTTTCTGGGTTCTCGGGGCGGGATCTCTGCTCGTGTGGGATTTGTGTGATTTAGGAGGGTTTTTTGTTGGGGGGTCGTGGTTCCATTCGGTGAGGCTGGGGCGTGGGGCCGGGCGGTCGGGCCACTGGAGCTGCGCCCACTGGCTGAGGGCCATGGCGGGGATCGACGCCGGCGAGGAGGCGGCCGCCGCGGCGCCGCCGGAGATGTCTCCCAGGAGCACATCGAACAGGTGCGTCTCTCTGATCCCTCCTAATACAATACTACCCACCCGTGGCGGTTCTGTTTTCCCTCCCGTGGGGATGGATTGGTTTTGGTTTTGCAGGAGATGGGGATTTGACGGGGCAGTGGGATTTATTCCTGCTGGTTGGTTGGTTGGTTGGTGGAGCTTGCGGTTCGCTTTGGTGGCGCGTGCGTGGATTGGTGTGTTCACTGTTCGGAATGGAATCTGGGGGAGTCAATCTTTTGGTGGAATTTGTTTGGCGAGGTAGAACACGAATTGGGAGAAATTTGTGGTCAAATTGTTTCCGAGTCGTGGATGCCAGTTCGGTGTTTTCCATCCTCCTATATTGGATTTGTTTTTTGGGGTTGCGTCAATTTTTCTTGTGATTTTTCGAGGTTGGAATGGGAGGTTTCTTCAGCATTGGGCGTATTAATTGACTGGGTTAAACGGATTCAGTTGTCTGGTTGCAACGATTGGAGATTTATTTTATAAGAAATTTCAATGACTAAGTAGGGCGTGTAGAAGCGCTTGCAAAATCTGTAAACTTTGCTAATGTACCGGCATTGTCGTCTCCCTGCAGAAGCTGATTCTCTATGGAGTTCTAGAAGAACAGCTGCAAGAACACCAAGAAGGCTTACTACTGTACTTGAAGGAGCACAAGGAGCAGATTCCTGATATCGCAGCACTCATCTTATCAGCAGGTACTGATTTATTGGAGACGCGAAGGCCTCAAGAAGGACGGAGACAGCAGCAGCAGTGATGCGCACTGCGAGAGTTTGTCTTGGTTGCAGTGGATGATGTTCAACAATGAGCCAGAAGCAATGCTTGATGACCTGGAGCATAGCTCTGCAGGAGAGCGTGCTGTCTGCGGGGCTGTCTGGGGGCAGAATGATCTTGCTTACCGCTGCCGGACCTGCGAGAATGACCCCACATGTGCAATTTGTGTCCCGTGCTTCCAGAATGGTAATCACAAGGATCATGATTACTCCATCATGTATACAGGTGGTGGATGTTGTGACTGTGGGGATGCTACCGCTTGGAAGCGTGAAGGGTTCTGCTCAAGGCACAAGGGGGCTGAGCAGATTAAGCCTCTCCTGAGGAGCTTGCAGTTTTGTAGGACCTGTGCTGGACGCGCCTTGCAGTTTTGGAAGGAGAGGATATGCCTGGTGGAAGGTCCGCCTGCAAAGGGTGATTGTAGTAGCTCGTGCAAGAGGGTTGCCGAAGAGTTGACGACTTCTGTTGCTAACATGATGCTTGGGTTCTGCAAATGTAGCGAAAGCCTTCTTAGTTTTGTGTCCCAAAGGATCCGCGAGTGCCCAGATCTGTTAGATGCATTGACAAGGGCGGAAAGGTTACTGGACAAGAAGGTTGTGAAAAATTGCATGAGTTTCTATTGAAGCTTATCAGTGAACCAGCTTTTAAGTACGAGTTTGCCAAAGTTTTTATACACTACTATCCTGTTACATTTGGTGAAGTTATTAAAGGGTGCAATGATTCACTGCTGGAGGAGTATCCGCTGATGCCAAATTTTTCTGTACAAATATTCACTGTGCCTACGCTGACTCCAAGGCTTGTGCGTGAGGTGAATTTGTTGGGAGTTCTCCTTGGATGCTTGAATGATCTATTTCTTTCTTGCATTGGTGAGGATGGTCGTTTACAGGTATGCTTGGCTTCTTCTTTCTATGGCTCAAAAATGTTAAATGCTTATGACGACCAAGTTACTGTGTACTGATGATGTTACTTTGAGAGTATAATGACTACATTTGGTCAAAGCTGTTGGTACATTTTGCACTGACCTTATTTCCCTTGTGTTATTCCGTTAATGATATAATAATAACATGGCATCGGCCCTGTGTGTTGGCTTGCCTTCAAACGTTAGTGTGCCTAGCATCTCTTAAATTATGCATAAGAAAAAGGACAAACAGCATAGTAACCTAGTTGGATAACTGGAAATTGATGAACAGTACACTTCAGGACAATACCCTTGTTGGTGGTGGTTTGATAAATCTGTATTGGCATATGCTAATGGATCTCAGATAGATTCATATTTCATAGACAAGACTGACTAGTAGGTAGCTTATGAAGCTGATTATGGTTTCACTTGGGTCTTCTGCCGTTATGTATGGATCAACTTAATATATTGTGACTTGTATAGTACAATATGATTTCATCTAGTCACAGGAAATTGTTCACCTTGTTATTTGCAGACAGGCAAATGGGCAACTTTATATGATGCTACTATTAGATTATTGGAAGATACGCGTTATGTCCTCAGTCACGAGGAGGTTTCTAAATATGTTGCTTATGAGAGGCCTGATCTAACAAGGTCATGGATTAAGCTGTTGTCACTTGTGCAAGGAATGGATCCTCAGAAGAGAGTGACGAGTATGCATGCTGAAGATGAGAATGAGAATCTATCTGCACCTTTTGTGCTCGGACATTATCTTGGAATTGTTCAGAATCTTCTGATGAGGGGAGCATTTTCTCTTCCTGAGCAACAAGAATCAACTGATGTTACTGTTTGCTCCACTGCGATAAAAGGCATGGAAAGTGCTGAGAATCAACGGCATGCAAAAGTGGGAAGGGTCTCCCAGGAGAACTCAATAAGCAATTTAAGTAGCAGAGACAGTTCTTATAGCATTGGATTGCCATCACCTGCAGCTTGGTTAATTCTCCAGTGCCTGAAAACTATTGAAAGCTGGCTGGAACCTGATATAGCTCTGAGGAGCAAATTGTTGTCCCTCGATGCTAGTAGCAGCGATCCCCGCAATTTTATGGCTTTGCTTGAGGATACTTTGACATCTAGCAAGGGCACATCTAATACAAAGATTGGTGAGGTGTGTGTCGAGGTAAATGAAGGATCCCAATCAGATGACATTATGGATTGTTCTGAGGCATTTAGTTCTCCTGTGCAAGAGCCAGACAACATGATGCAGATTGATCAAAGAGGGATGCCTCAGTCTGCTAACATGATAGGCAAAGGAAAGATGCATGAAAGTAGCAATACAGCAGATGTACAATTGCATTCTGAGAATGCCATTTCTTATACTCTGACTGATGGCAGCCTTTTGTATGCTCATCCAGATTCAAGAATTGAGGAACTAGGTATACTCAACACAATAGGCTGGCCTCATGTTGTCTTTGATGTCAGTTCACAAGAAACATCTTTTCATATCCCTTTGCACCGTATGCTTTCTTCATTATTATGAAGGCAATGAAGGAATGTTTTGGAGAGGATGCCAAACCAGAGGAATGTTCAGTTGTGCAGTCCAATGAGTTCTTTTCTCACGTACTTAGAGGTTGCGAGCCTTATGGTTTTGCTTCGATTGTGATGGAGCATCCATTAAGAGTGAGGGTACTTTGCGCTCAAGTGCGTGCTGGAATGTGGCGTAAGAATGGTGATGCAGCTATACTGAGTGCTGAGTGGTACCGCTCTATGCAATGGTAATTTCTCGGTGACCTTAAGTGAATATGCTATTGATCTAATAGCCCTGAAGTTATATTGTTACCCCTCTTTCCAGGCTTGAACAGGGTTTGGAGTCGGATCTGTTTCTGCTTCAATGCTGTGCTGCACTATCTTCTCCAGAGTTCTTTGTGAGGACCATTCAAGAGAGATTTGGTTTGTCAAATTATACATCTTTGGATCTTGTGGAACAGAATCAGTAAGTCCCAAGTTGCTTTGTCATGATATATCAACTTCTATTTCTGTCACGTATTGCTTCTTCAATTGTTGGTTCTACATACATGTATGTAGCTTTGTGGTCACTTTATGTTTCTGTCTCTACTCATTGCTTAAGGTATACAAATACAATGATCACAGAAGTTTGAATGGCCTTGCACTCATGCTCATCATTGTACTTTTTCGTAATCATGTATTGCTTGTTTTCTTTTGGTGTCGTGGACTATTTTCTCTTCATCAATCTATTTTGTCGTTACTAAATACCAAGGAAAACTCACAACCACTTTTCATTTGTTTGTGCTTTTGTGGTGAAGGAACATACTCTGATTGGTAGCACATATTGTGACATTTGGAAACTCTGTTTGCATTTACTATATCAACATTCACTCAGTTGCACACTTAGTGATGTTCAGGTCAACATATTTTCTGCTTGTCATAGGAGCATACAACAGCCTAAGGAAATACTACTTTCTTTCTTGCTAGCTGCTACTTGTGCATCTTCATCTCATAATTTTCTTCAGCTACTCAGAATAATCATTTACCTGAACTTTGTTATGCCTTCAGGTACGAGTCAGTTCTGGTGCAAGAAATGCTAACGTTTCTCATACAACTAGTCAAAGAACGTAGATTTTGTGGGCTTTCCACAGCAGACAACTTGAAGAGAGAAGTGATTTATAAGTTGGCTGTTGGAGATGCCACCCATAGCCAGATTGTGAAGTCTCTTCCCCGTGACCTTTCATCAAGTGACCAACTTCAAAATGTTCTGGATTCACTTGCAGTTTATTCTAATCCATCTGGCATGAAGCAGGTTTTAATCCTTCAAGTTATGTTATATGCTTCTGCAAATTTCTTTTATCTTTAAATGCTTGGTTAACAACAAATGTTATCACAGGGTAAGTATGTGCTTCGCAAAGCATTCTGGAAGGAATTGGACTTGTATCATCCCCGCTGGAATTCAAGAGAGTTACAAATTGCTGAGGAGAGATATTACCGTTTTTGCGAAATCTCTGCTCTTAATGCCCAGCTACCTCAATGGACTCATGTTTTTGGCCCCCTGTGCAGTATATCTAAAATAGCAACCTCCAAAGCTGTCCTTCAAATTGTTCGTGCTGTTCTCTTTTATGCTGTTTACAGCGACACATCATCGGTATCGCGTGTCCCTGACAATGTTCTTGTTACGGGTTTGCACCTGCTTTGGTTAGCACTTGATATATGTGAATCAGAGAGTCAAATGTATGCCGACCAATATGGCATGGATATAATGCAGCATGACGATGAATCATGGGTTGTTCTATCATCATATGCAGAAGAGGCTTTTCCTGTATTGACCTACTCTACTGAACTAGTCGCCCAGAATCCGAGAAAGTAAAGAATGAAAGCATGTTAACCTTGCTTGTTTCATTAATGCACAAATATAAGGAAGAGAATGATATCACCATTTCTGTATCCAAGTACTGCAACATTCCATCTCTAATTGAGAGCTTGTTAAAGAGATTTGCCAAGTTAAGCAAGCGGTGCATGTCTGCTTTAAGACAAATGGCGCCACATATAATCCTCCATTCCAGATCATACCAGTGCCAAGCAAAGTTTAGGATCTTCAGATTCTATGGAAAAGAAGGCAAAGCGCCCAACGCCAAGCTGCAATTATGGTAAGAGTTTACATAGGAAGTTCACATAGTTTAAATTCTCAAAGCCATCTCAAATTCCAGCTATAGTGAAATATAAGGTCTTTGCTGGATTGACTTACAAAACCTGGACGAGTAAACAATTTTCTTGAGTATAGGAGTGCTTGGTCTGTAGTTTCCTTGGTTAGCTGTTAAATTTATTTTTTGGGCCTTGTTAATCCATCTACACTTTGCTTTTCCTAGGTTGCAAATTTACTTGTTGATTTGGACCTTTCTTCATTTGCATCATTATAGATTCTAAGCACTAGTTTTTTCTTTGAATCTATGTCTTAGGCAAAAATGAGAGCAGAGCAGTCAAAATTTGCTGAAAGTATAAAGTCGTCAGGAAATGAAGGGCATGGTGTTCCAATATCTGAGCCTGATGTGTCCAGTTCAACTGGTGTTACCTCTGAGGAATCATTACCAGTTTGCTCTCTTTGCCGGGATTCAGATTCCAAAAGTCCATTGTGCTATCTGATTCTTCTTCAGGTAATAATCCTTGACAATTGCTTGCTTTATCCAATGATGCTTCATAGCTACATGAAGTAGTGATTGCCCTTTCTGTAACATTTTGATAACTTAAAACTACCTTTCTCTGACCTATGTTCAAACACATACCAATAGGACTAATTAGAAATTTTTTAGCATGATGTTATATTTTGGTGCTATAATATAAGCTTACTTATATGTTCTATAATCCAGAAATCTCGGCTTGCAACTTTTGTTGAGATGGGTAATCCGTCCTGGGAAAATCCAACCCAATCAAACAAGACATCTGGGTCCATCGAAGGGAAGAATCAACTGATTCCTCAGGTGCTGGCTCTTGTAGTTCAGAGGAACTTGTCCGAATACAACAGTAGAGCCTTCTTTTGATTTAGACAGCATGGAGGTTGATGCATTTCTTGATTTCTCAAATGAGCAACATCCGCTGATCAGATATATGGCATCTTTCCAAGTGGACATACTATCGACGATAAAGATGACACTCTCTCTTGAGGCAATTGAGGCTGAAATATACAAGTCTATTGTAATTGATCTGTTTGGATCCAGCAATGTAAACATTCAAGATGGTGACCAGACATTGTCTACTTCAAATCTCACAGTTGGCTCCAAGAAAAACAGAAGCCCCAAACGTTCTGTGCTGGGAACATATGTTACTTGTCTTTCAACAAAACACAGTCATTCTTCTCTCTATGATGTTGCCTCCAAATCTTCTGCTTCAGTAACAACAAGAAACAGATTTGGTCCTGCTGATTGTGATGGCATTCACATCTCTTCTTGTGGACACGCTGTACATCAAGAATGTCATGATCGATATTTGTTTTCCTTGAAACAAAGGTAGTTTCAATTCAGTGTTTTTAATTCATTCTTATTTAGTTCAAGTAGGAAATAAAATATTGCATATTGTGCCCTTTGTGTGGTGTTGTGTTTGAATGGGAATCTCGCAGTTATAGCAGTGTAAGTGCACAACTTTTCAATTTGTAACTTCTAGATGGTACATTCAATTAGCTGTTCAGTTTGCTATGATGCCTGCTCACAACTTGAAATGTATATACCTTAACAGTTTAGGAGCCTACATGAGTTAGTGTCTTGTGTTTTATACTTTCATGCTGGCTGCTCACACTTCTGTTGGTTCAACCTACAATCTCTTTGCAGCAACTCATACTTTCGCCTCTTTACAGATATATCAGGAGACTTGGTTTTGAAGGTGGCCATATTGTCGATCCTGATCTGGTATTTCATATCTGTGCATTTAATAATTTTATATTTTTATTTTGTTAGTTCTGTACTTACACCTTGTTTTGTCCAGGAGAGTTGCTCTGTCCAGTGTGTCGTAGATTTGCAAATTCCATTCTTCCAGCATCACCTGATTTATCTAGTAAAACTTCAAGGAGGTGATGCCATTTGTGCAAACCACGCCACCTGAAACTGCTACAACTACATCAGATGTAACTATAAGAAACTTACAGTTTCCTTGTGCACTGTCACTTCTTGAAAGTGCCGGAAAAATTGTTGGACAAAGCAAGTTTTTAAAATCTTTATCTGGGAAGGTTAACGACACTACAGAGCCAGCTCTAGATCCTTCCCTTAAAAGATTGGCTATGCTTTACTATCCTCGCAGCCACAGCAGTTTTTCAGCATCTGAAAGGCTAAACCCGTCCCTGTTTCTCTGGGATACACTTAGGTACTCCGTGGTATCCACAGAAATCGCTTCGTGGTAGAATGACAAGCTATTCTGCTGAATCAAAGTCTTGCTTAGAATCATTGCGCAGTGAATTGAATTCATCGAGTGGATTCATATTGTCCCTTTTATTTCGTGTTGCTCACTCTGCACGTAATTTGAATCGCCTTGAGGTTCTTTTGAGATTCGAAGGGATCCAACTATTAGCAGGGTCTATTTGCTCTGGCATTTCTGGTGATAAAGATCTTCTGAATGCTACTAAGCGAAAAGGTACAGTGCACACTTTAACACCCCCCCCCTGTTTGACATATTTTCCGGCATCTTAGATTTTTCCATGTATATTTTTTTAGTATCCTCCTACTTCCACTTCTGATAAGTTTCACGGTAAAATGTATGGTCTCGAGAAGCCAAAATGTCATAACTGGGTAACTTGTATGATGCATTGATGCTCTTCTAAAGTTATTTTTGTAGACTTGCACTCTTGTTTTATAGAAAACTTGAATAACTCCATATCTTGCATGCACATCATGTGTCCAATTATGTTTTGGAACATATCATATTTAGTTAGGTGTCTCCTTTCTAACGCCTTCATTTTTGACAGGCACTTTGCCACCTATGCTTGACCCAGCCAACGAGGGTGGAATCTTTCCTGATATCCAATATTGGAAACAATGTGCTGATCCAGTCCTTGCTCAAGATCCATTTTCTTCATTGATGTCGACACTTTTCTGTCTACCTGTTCAATTTCTAACATCCACTGAATTCTTTGTTCCTTTCGTCCATCTATTCTATATTGTTTGTGTCATTCAGGTATGCTGTTTTATGCTCTCCCGCAACTTGCATATCGCCTGTTAGTTGTACTATTTTATAATATGCTACTGCATGCATTGTGCTGTAGGCCCTGATAACATGCTATGGAGAAGAAACTTTGACAGGTCAAGCTTCCGTGACTGCCTTCTTAATGATGTTTGTCAGACAATGTCAGGATATGATATTGCTAGAGAATATTTTGTATCCAAGTACATCAATCCTCTTGTCATCCAAAAGATATGGTCCGAGATTGACGATCCTTATCTTCGGAGGTGTGCTTTGCTTTTGGAGCTGCTAAGATCATCTTCCTCAGTACCCTTATATGACAGTTCCAATATTTGGGAAGGATCACATCTTTACTTGAGTAATTGCACAACAGAAGGCAGTTCTTCGCTGGCAATGGAGCTGTATGGAATAAGAGAATTGAAGACCTGTTTCAGATTCAGTCACTGGACCTGGTTCTCCAAGATGAATCTGTACATATGCTCGCCTTAAAATGGTCTCAACATTTCTCTGAAGACTACAGATCCCGCATATACAGAGGCGTTCTCTTTGTACCCCTGTAGTCCCATTTAGGCTGATGCAATTACCACCTGTCTACCAAGTTCTTCTAGAAAGGTTTAATGTCAAGCTGGAATTCTATTAATTTGAATCTTCTAGGCTGGAGTTTTTTTTTGGTTCAGTGGCTTCAGGAAATAGACTTTGTTTTTCAAGGCTAATGACTTGCTATTTTCCCACTAGATATGTCAAGATGCAATGCCCAGATTGTGGTTCAGTTCCTGATGAACCGGCATTATGTTTGCTTTGTGGCAAACTATGTTCGCCTAGTTGGAAACCATGCTGCAGGTGATAGTATTTTGGTTCTTCCAGTTCCTATTCCACTGTTGCTGGTTCTGCTGCAATTTATCAAATGCTAAACCCATATTTTGTTCATTCTGTGTAGGACTGGCAAATGCCTGAACCATGCGCCTCAATGTGGTGCTGGTGTTGGCATATTTCTTTTGGTGAGGGTATGTGTTAGCTCATCGCTCCTCATCCAATGAAGTTATTGTCATCAATGTACTGTTCTTGTTCTTTGCTGATATCAATACTTTTCTTCAATTTTGACGGATGTTCTATGCAGAAAACAACAATCCTGTTGCAGCGATCTGTCTGCCTTGCATTTTGGCCATCACCCTACCTTGATGCCTTTGGCGAAGAGGTATTAGATTGATTTACAAATGAACAATTGTTTTTATGGACTAAAGGCCTGTCTTCTTGCAATCCTCACTGAATTTATCTCATCTTTATGGTTCCACGGGTGAGCCTCATTGTTTGTTTGGTTGCTATCCTCGCTTTCCTTGCCCCATGCAAGAAGTTCCACACTCGTGAAATCATGCCCTTGGCTGAGCAATCTATGCACACATGATTGGCTGAGTAATTACGACATTGAATCGGTCACTAATGCCTTGATGTCAATACCGCTGCCAAATCAGCTGAAGAATATAGCCATCGTTGTATCCATTTCTGAATCGATGTGAGGAATCTCGTCACCACCATATTACTGAATCGGCTGACCAATCTTGCTGCCGCATATCTCGCTATAGGCTGTGTAGGTGTACCATCGATGGCGTTGAGGAATCCTGCTGATGTCTTCGAAAAATCCTACCATACCATGACCCTTCACCACCGCTGTTGAACACGCATGGTGCCATGACAGGATGCAATTGTAATTTAACCGTATTATGAACAATTGCATCATTGCATATAGGACGGGATGATGGCAAAGCCGGGTTCACTTGAGCACTTAACATGGGATTAGACAAACATGAATTATTCGTTTTTCACTTTCTTGAGGTAAATATGGGTGATTGTTTCTAAGAATAAGAGTATAAAACAAATGGAAAGTGTGCGTTATGTTGTGAATAGCTCAGTGGAAGAAAATCTAATTTTCTTATGCGCAGAACTTTTTTAACCATTCTTCACTTCTAGTAGATTATGAATTGCTGTAATAGCTCTTTCTTTATAGTAGAATAGAACTACTCTTTATGGTTGCCTTGCGAGACAAAGCTGTAAAGTCGAGGTGGCTCCTTGGCTTGCCTTTGTGCGAGGCATGCTGCCAAGGTCATGAACCAAACGCCCCCTTAATGACATCATGTAAGGCATATATAAAAGGAAACTTATACCCCTTTTTCTTATGTATTGCTGTTTGGATGCAGGATCATGAAATGCAGAGAGGAAAGCCATTATATCTAAGCCAAGAAAGATATGCAGCCCTCACATATCTGGTAATAGGCTCACCCCCTTACCTCGACCCTTGTTCTTTTTTATATCATCAAAGATTTCCACCTTTGTTACAAATGGGATAACACGCTCTTTGTTTTTATTTGATAGGTGGCATCTCATAGCCTTGATCGAACTTCTGAAGTCCTTCGACAAACAACTATCAGCTTTTATGCATCTGATTAAGTGTACTGGGCCAACAAACAATGTCCAAAGGTTTGGATGATGCAAACAACTATCAGCTTTATGCATCTTTTCCAAGACTGCTACTGTTAAAGAAGAACTTAACATGACAAGTTTAGATTAATCGACGAGTTGAATTGTTTTAATGATTTGTTATTTACCGAATATTGTTGAGCATCTTCTTTTCCTCTTGGTTATCTGTTTAGATTGTCATTGCCACATATGCCTGCATACCACATTTGCAGTGTGAATCTTGTTTAACTGTTAATGACTTGATTCAACTATTATGTTGACAGGATCTTGTGATGTGCATATTTTCTGGAACTGTCGTGCGACTTCAGATTCATGCTTTCCAGTGGTAACGAAATGCTTCATCTCCAAAGTTACAACCACAATTTCTTTTTGCTCATGCATGATGAATTACACCATGCTGTAACCTGCCTCTCGGTCTTGGTTTTGCCTTCTCAAGATGTCACGGATTCTGCATTCTCAAGGCGTGCTGCTTTTGCCCTGCTGTCTTCTTGCTCAAAATGTACAGTGGTCTTAATTGGCTCTTTTATTTGTTTGACTGGATGGTTGGTCGAAATGTTGACCTTGTAAAAAGAAATAATGATTGACCGCATCGTTTGTACAGTGTATAACTCCTGATCGGCATGGTTGATAAGGTAAGAAATGCGGGCATCTGTATGCCGTTTCGTCTCTTACTTTTATTCTACTACATATAATGCGCTCCTTGAGTTAGAAGCTATGCATCTCTGTTGATCTCTTGTGATTTAGCACTAGACTAGGCTAAATTAGTGCCATGCTATTCTGGATTTCAAACTATAGCATCGATCGGTGGAGTTTTAAATTTTATTACTGGAATCGCCCTTGGGTCGACGTTCGACAGCGAGGCCAACGCCATGGAGATGTGGACCTTCATGATGTTTGGGTTGGACTGCATGGTCAAGGACTTCCATCTGTAGAAAACCTACAGGGTGGGACCTCTCTCGCTCGCTGACAATGAAGCTGACGGTGAGGAAGGCCGGATCTGAGGAAGAAAGAGAGTTGTGGAGGAATGAGTGAGGCGGAGAACGAGTGGTTGACAGACTAAACACTTGATACGGCCACCAGCCGCAACGCGGGCCCAAGAACTGTAGTTTCTACAATGAGTTCTATCGTGCTTTCATTTTTTTTTTGCTTTTCTAAAAAAATTTAGAAATTTTTTTTTTACAAAAAAACCCCCTCTATTAACGTTTACTTAAAGTAATTTGAAAAGGTCATATAGTACCTTGAAATTTGTTTAAAAGTCCGTCCGACATCTCGAACTTGAAAACGGTTATCTATCACCTCACTTTTCAATAGATTGTTTAACACCAAGCTGGTTTTGTAGGAAAAGTCCATATAACACCCGACCTTGCTCAAAAGTTCGTTCGATATCGAGAACTTTGAAATTGGTTATTTAGCACTTTAAACTTTCCAATTCCGCTCGCTTAACATCCAAATTGGTTAAAAGCTTAGGTGTTAAATGAACGTGATTGAAAAGTTTGGTGTGCTAGATAACCGATCTCAAAGTTTGGGTGTCGATGGACTTTTGAGTGAAGTCCGGTGTTATATACTTTCTTTCTACAAAATCACTTATGGTGTTAAACAACCGGATTAAAAAGTTCGTGTGCTAGATAACCGGTTTTAAAGTTTAGGGTGTTTAACGGACTTTTGATCAAAGTTCAGTGTGTTATATGGACTTTTTTCAAGTATTTCTACTTTTTATTTTCTATTTTTAAGAAATTTCTCTCTTTTTTTTTGTTAAAATTCATTGGTTGCCTGCGGCAAAGCGCGGAATTTCATCTAGTATATCTACAATCTGATGTATGGGGTAATGGGTAATGCCCATGCGGCGCCACGCGTTACAAAACTTGTAGTTTCTACAGTGAAGAGGTACAATACTTTTTTTCTTAAATTGGAAAAAATATTTTCCATTTTTTTGCAAAAGTTTCTCTCTCTCTGTTAATGTTGAGTCACAGTATTTTTATTTTTTATTTTCTATTATTTTTAAAAAACTTCTTCTCATTAAAATCCAGAAATTGTCCACGGCAACACGCGAAACTTCATCCAGTTTATTTTCAAGTTATATGCATGAGAATTGCGTGTCATTTTCAGTACAACGACACGAGCAGTCAAAATCCGAGTCGACATCTCAATAAAAACACAACCCCAGTTAACTCTACATACTGTGGTAAAATCTGCCACAGGTACACGTGGAACCAACAGTCCCACAGCCAAAGAAAGAAAAGAGGTAGCTCCACGCCTCCACTGCTCATCAAACTTTGCTGACATTTCATACAACAAAGCATTGGAAATCAACAACAGGTACACCGTGCTCGATTAATCCGAAAACCAATAAACCGAAGGAATTTCTAAAGAACAACGACTTGTCGATAAGAAAACAATGTACTGAAAGAACAAAAATGCACAAGCGGCACGCTTCGGATTCAAGGTCCTCGTGCCCTTTATTGAATTCAACTTATTTATTATTCCCTGTAGTGTAGTACTACTCGTCCTCAAAGGAAATGGAAACGCCCAAACCTCACACGAGCAAACTAAAAAAGAAAAAAAGTAGCAGAGACAAACCAACATTTATAAAAGAGTAAATTTCATAAAGCTACATATTTATTGACAGGGGGAGCCAGCTCTGCCACTCCGGCCCGGCCCGAGGCCCGCCCAAAACATCCTTTCAAAACCAATAAAAACACTGCACAAATTCAAAAAATAAGCAAATTTTTTGGGCACCAGAGCCGGCCCGAGGCTTGGCCTGGGTCGGCTCACTGCTTATTGACCAAACTATTACAACGCTACACGCTTTAACTTATATTTCACAAAAATACAGATTTTAGGAGAACTACATGTTTAGAATTGATCTTTCTTGTAACGGGTCTGACAGTGTGAGCTCATATGGCAGCCTCATGTACGATGAAACTAAAAATAAGAGCATGTGTGTCGGCGTTTCGAGCGCCGGCAAGTAAATTTGTAAGTCTGGCTGGGTCGCGTCCTCGGCCCCCGAATGGTTAGACCGGAGTCCAAGATGTATCATCGTTCGGGCCAAGGTCCCTACTCCACTCAGGCGCTGGTATTGTATTCATCAAAGGCGCATGATCGCACTGAAGTTTTTACAAGCCGAGGTGGAGCCTCAACACTAGAATGATCTAAACTTAGCTCTCGTAAGGAGAAGAAAAAGAAGAAGAGGAAGAAGAGGAAAAGCTCTCCCGTAGCTCTTACTCCCCGCCTGTTAGAGGTTCCCGCCTTTTATTCAAGACGGCGCAGTTACATCGAGAATTGGCGGTGCCGCGTAGCTACTTTAGGGGCTTCGCCTTGCCCCGCCGCTCGCCAATCGCTCCGCCGACCGTCGCTTGCTCACCGATCGGGTCGCCACCGAGCCTATGCCTGGGCTCTGTGGTCTAGCCGGTCGAGTGGTTAGGTAATCCTCCGAAGTGGCGAGCCGCTCTCGTGATCCATGTGGGTGCCGACGAGTCGCGTGACGCTGGAGTTGCCTCGAGAGAGCGTGTCCTGCACCGTGGGTGGGTCACGTGATGGGACAGAGACGGGCTTCAGCACTATCAAACCGTTTTGAAGGACCACCGCCTCGCCACTACTTCAATGACCGCTCGCGGGCACGGGCCTTAGGTTGACACGGGACTCGGCGCGGCACGCGCCCTCGGCGGGATTATCATGGTTCGGTCGGAGCGGGGATCCTGGCCTCACGCGGGGTCGGGAACCCCGCTGAAGTCGGAGTCGGGGATCCTGCCCCCCGCGGGGTCGGGAACCTCGCCGAAGTCTGAGTCGGGATCGGTCGGGAATGGTCTCCCGAATGGTCTCAGAGGCATTTGGGTAGCAGGCCGGGACGGCCTGCTTAGGCCGGGCCGATTCGAGGCCGCCGCTTGCCGCCTCCGGGCTTTGCTTGTTGCAATTGGGCCGCAGTGCACCCTCGCTTTATGAGTATTCGCCAAGAGCCCCGAACCTCCAATCGAGTTCGGCAGACTCTGGGGGTTGAGCTTGATCGATCCGCTCAACTAGCGGGCCAACGGGTTCACCGGCTTTTGCCGGGCGTGTTCTAACGCATTCGACGCCCGCCGGGATTACGCTCTCGAGGTATGCGAACCGCCGAGCCTCTTAATTGCTTCAGCGAGCGCATACGCACGGCTAGGTGTGTTTTTGCTCGCTCGCCTTCTTGACCGCTTCGGTTCCGGTGGTGGGCGCCGCTTTCCTCGCGCGCATTTATTCCCGAGTCGCTTGATCTTCCTTCGAATGGGTATATATGGCGCCACGTTGCTCGAGCGCAGCACTTAGACGAGAATCTTTTCCTTCTTGAAATGTGTTCAAGACACCCTTTAGTCTTCGCCGTGATGACATCGTGGTGGAAGAGGAAGACCTTTGAACGAGCTTTGGGTTGAGTATGATCAGCGACAGCCGAACTCCCAAAGAGAGAAGAAGTAGCTCGCGACGTTGTCGCCGCTGGACGCGCTTACTTCAGCAATCCCAGGCTTGAGCGGCGCGGGGCCTCCTAGAGGCAATGGCGCGAGGCGCCGACAGGCAGGCGCGCGTCTGTGCGATGTCGCTGAACGGCAGCAGCGGATGCCATTCCGCGGTTGTGGCTTCACCTTGACGACCGGCAAGGGCCTACCAAAGAGTCATCTCCAATGACCTCAGTCCACCGACCCCAAGGTCTCGTCCCGTCGGCCAGTATAGGGCCTACCGCGTTGTCGCCGGGAGTTTTAGGAGTCCGTGTAGATAGAGAGTCTTGCGTGTGCCTCATGTAAAATGGTGTAAGTTTTGAGCTCACGGCTTTTTAATGAAATCCTTTTTTTTCTCTATGAATGACTTCATGAAGGAGTTAGCTTTGCTTGTTCTCGCTTGATCACTCGGCGCTAGGAAGTTCGCGATTGGTTTCGAGTGGTCGGACGTGCGAACTCGCGTTTGTTCCTCAAGAAATCTTCCTTTATATTGCTTTCGCCAGAGCTAGCCTGGCGCTTTGGTCGGCAAGGATGAGCGGATGCCTTCAAGTTTTAGTGCCCGAGTGCCTTGGTCGCAAGGACGACCGATGCCTCCGCGAGGTTCCGTGTCCGAGTGCTCGCTTAACGCCGTAGCCGGACGCTGTCTTAGTCGGCAAGGACGCACCGGATGCCTCCGCGAGGTTCCGTGTCCGAGTGCTCGCTTAACGTCAGAGCCGGACGCCGCTTTAGTCGGCAAGGACGACCGATGCCGCGAGGTTCCGGTGTCCAGTGCTCTTGGTCGGCAAGGACGCACGGATGCCTCCGCGAGGTTCCGGTGTCCGAGTGCTCGCTTAACGTCAGAGCCGGACGCCGCTTAGTCGGCAAGCGACGACCGGATGCCTCCGCGAGGTTCCGTGTCCGAGTGCTCGCTTAACGCTAGGCCGGACGCCGCTTAGTTAGGCGCAAGCGACGACCGATGCCTCCGCGAGGTTCCGTGTCCGAGTGCTCGCTTAACGTCGTGAGCCGGACGCCGCTTAGTCGGCAAGGACGACCGATGCCTCCGCGAGGTTCCGTGTCCGGAAAGTGCCTTGGTCGGGCGACGCACCGGATGCCTCCGCGAGGTTCCGTGTCCGGTGCTCGCTTAACGCCGTAGCCGACGCTGGTCGGCAGCGACGACGGATGCCTCCGCGAGGTTCCGTGTCCGAGTGCCTTGGTCGGCGCGACGACCGGATGCCTCCGCGAGGTTCCGTGTCCGAAAGTGCTCATTTAACGTCAGAGCCGGACGCCGCTTGGTCGGGCGACGCACCGGATGCCTCCGCGAGGTTCCGGTGTCCGAGTGCTCGCTTAACGTCAGAGCCGGACGCCGCTTAGTCGGCAAGGACGACGGATGCCTCCGCGAGGTTCCGTGTCCGAGTGCTCGCTTAACGCCGTAGCCGACGCCGCTTAGTCGACAAGGACGCACGGATGCCTCCGCGAGGTTCCGTGTCCGAGTGCCTCGGTCGGCAAGGACGACGGATGCCTCCGCGAGGTTCCGGTGTCCGAAAGTGCCTTGGTCGGCAAGGCGACGACCGATGCTCGCGAGGTTCCGGTGTCCGAAGTGCCTTGGTTTCGGCAAGGACGCACGGATGCCTCCGCGAGGTTCCGGTGTCCGAGTGCTCGCTTAACGCCGTAGCCGACGCCGCTTAGTCGGCAAGCGACGACCGGATGCCTCCGCGAGGTTCCGTGTCCGAAAGTGCTCGCTTAACGTCAGAGCCGACGCCGCTTAGTCGGGCAAGGACGACCGGATGCCTCCGCGAGGTTCCGGTGTCCGAGAGCCTGCTTTGGTCGGCGACGACGCACCGATGCCTCCGCGAGGTTCCGGTGTCCGAGTGCCTTGTCGGCAAGGACGCACCGGATGCCTCCGCGAGGTTCCGTGTCCGAGTGCTCGCTTAACGCCGTAGCCGGACGCGGGTATCCATCCCGAGTCCCCGCCCGGCGAGGGAAGCCGCGAGGAGTAGCCGCTGCCTATCCCACAAGTTTACCCCATCCGCAGTGTGGACTGGAGGGTGAGCGACGCGACGCACTGCGCTGGTTTGAACGCCGTGCTCTTGAGCTAGTAACGGTAGTCCGAGGGTCCTGGAGGTCCCACCTGCTGGGACCTTCCGAGCGACGGTCCCTGAGTAGGGTGTCCTGCCTCGCCGGGGCACCCATAAGAAACCTTTCTTTACTCAATCTCAGATGGACCCCGGTCGCCACCGACCCAGAGCACACCGGGCCGTCGCCATCGATGAGCTCCCGGAGAGTGTGAAGTATGGTCTCTGACGCGAGTAGAGGTGACTGGCCGCCACCGACCCAACCGGACCCACCGTGGGCTTCACTGTGACTTGCCCTCGCTTCAAGTTTCACTGGGCGCCTACGCCCATCCGGTGGTTAGGCCTTTTGAACCCACGCTTTGGCCGGGCCTCGGCGCAAGCCACAAAGCTTTGCCATCTTGGGACCGCACTGCCAATGGGCTTCGCCGCGCCCGAACAACCGCCCCGCCAAAAGGCGGAGACCAAGAGGTAACGGACACGCTGCTCGGGCGGCGCTTTATGGCTCGCAACCTGACGCGACAGATTAAATACGGAGGGAATTGGAAATCGGAGTTACCAGCGGGCGCGATGCATTTGCGCGACGCGACGATTCGCTCGAGGAGGCGTCTGCGTCGGCCGGCCCGCCGCCTCCTATAAGTACGTTGTTGGGGTGCCTCGTAGCCACGCCGCTTTCTTCGCTCCCGCCCCTAAAGCAAGAAAACGCCAGAGAGCCGTAGAAGGAAACCTCGCCTCTCTTCTTCTCACTTTCCGCCGCTTCCTCGCCAAGATGTCGTGGGACGGAGGCTCGCGACAGAGAGTCGCGCGCCGCCTAGTGAAGAAGGGCTTCTCCTCCTGCAGGCACCTCGGGCCGAGGGTGCCGACCGGGCCGTTATCCCGCCGCCACGAAATGACGAGGTTGTGGTCCCCGCCGCTTTTTTGAGCGCGCGCCGCCGCCGCCCCACCCTTTCGCCCAGTGGGCTTTTTCCATTACAAGGTGGAGGTGCACCACCTCAACCCTAACGGGTCCTTCACATCGCCATTTTCATTACCCTGCAGGCGAGGCCTTCTTAGGATTGAGCCGCATCGGGCGCTGTGGCGGCACTCTTCCAGCGAGGCTTTGGAAAGACAGCCGCTCGACGCGACGGCGCCATGGGCGGCTCGCCTCCAGCTTCGAACGGGCGGAGCCCGAGTACCGACCTCAAGCCGCCTCTAACAAGGGATGGCGCCCAATGGATCTATGTCCGAACGTTGAAAACAAATACCAAAGCTTTTTTCGCGAGCTCTCGTCCGCAGCGAGCAATGGACCGGGCGCCAGAAGAGGGAAAGAACAAGGTGGCCCCGATCGTGGAGGAGATCGGGCTCGAGGAAACGGGCTGACCGGGATGTTGTCGCACGCCATGAGGATGCGCTGCAGCCGCCGCCAAAGCCGCACCCCATGTTCCAAGATGAGGGGCCATCCGACCGGGCAAGGATGGAGGTGGCCGAGTTGGCATGCGTCCGAGGTGGAGGCCCGTGGCGGCATTATCGGAGGAAGCGCCACGGTGGCGTGGGCGCCACCCGGCCTTTCGCTCGGCCATTCCCCAAATCGTGAGTTTGTGGATTTTTCTTTCGCTTTTTCTTCTTCGCTCTTAGCCTCGACTCGATCGGCTGCTTTGTATCCTCTAGGGCTCGCAGCATGTCCTCCGGCACCGCCCCCGGGAGAAAGAGCGAGGCGGCCTCTGGCGAAGACCGCCGAGGCCGATTCCGCAAAAGGCGAAGGAGGAGAGGAGGAAGAAGAAGCGAAGGAGCGCTGCGGCAAGGCACGCGCTGGCGAGGACGACGGAGTCCACCGCGTGGGGACGACTTCTACCGAGCAGTGGGGAGCTTCCTCGACTACAGCATTCCTTCCCGACTCCCGTGAGTGGTGGCTCGAGAGTTGGTCCGACAGCAGCCCGCGGCCGCGGTCCTCAGCGGCGGCGATATCGCGGCCGCAGCTTGTCGACGCGCCGGCGACCGGGTGGTAGCCGGAAGCGGCCACCGACCGCCCCTTGGTGGGGGCCGACGAGAGCGCAGCCGCGACTCGCTCCGCCAGAAGTATTTCTTCCTTCATTGAACATTTTTGTAGCAAAGCCGCCGCGACTTTTAAATATCGTGGACGCGGCAACACACACACGGCGTGATGGCGGCGGCGGCCGCACCACTTCTCAAGCGGCGGTCACGGCGGCTCGTGGTACCGATCAGTCGGCGCTTATGGAGCACGCGATCAGGACGCGCCTCCTTTGAGGAGGAGAGATCGAGGCCGCGAAGAGCTCCGCCGCCCTCGCCGGATGCCGCGGCCGACGCGAGGGTCTTCCCAGAGAGGGGACGGCGACGCCATTGGCCATTGCGCCCCGGCGGGCGCCGCGAAGAGGTGGAGCGACCGCTGACCCACGGGCGGTGCGGCCGAGATAGTGCCACGGAGGGTCGGGCGGAGGCCGGGCGCCGCGGCCGGCCGGCGGGCGCCGATGCCGAGGCGTCTCACCGCCCCAAGGGGCTCGAGAGGCCGACTTCATCGCCCGCCATGGCGCCTGTCGGCGCGCTTCCTCCGAGCAGACAGCGAAGGTCTGTCACGGATGATTTCTGTGGCCGGATCCATGGACCCGGCCGAGGAAGCGAGTGGTACGCCTTCTACAGGCGCCACGGTTATGGAGGAGGAGATAGGGTCGATCCATAAGGGTCTCACCCTAGCCTTAGAGTCTTTCAACAGGCGCCGAGGTGATGGTCGGGGATTCAACCCGTAAGTTTGGTAAGCCGAGCGGGGAGTCGACTTTGTAACTCTCGATATGCTTCGCCAGATTTGACGAAATGTCTGTGGTTAGGCAAGATTTGCGGGCCTGCCCGAAGCGCTGTGCCAGCTCCTTCGCCGCCGGATGCTCAATGGCGCCGCAGCGGAAGAAAGTGGTCGATCGCGCTTGAGTTTCGTCTTGCCCAAGAGGCTTTGAACATTGGGCGGACGGAGGCGAAAAACTCCGCCTAGGGCGGAGGAGGCCTCAAAGGCCCTTACGACGAGCGCTGGGGGCCGAGGCCTTGAGGGCAAGGGTGGTGGAGCTTGAATCCTCCTCGGCGAGGTCACCGAGGCCAAGGACGCCGTCACCACCGAGGGGTGGCAAGCGTAAGCAACCCATCTGCGGCCGGAGCGGGATCGCCCGGAGGACGCCAACAAGCTCTCGCCCGAGCAGAGACTGCTCTAAGGAGCCGGCTTCTTGAGGACGCCCCTACGAGAGTCTCGAGGGGAAGTCGGCACCGATCGACTCGGATCGTAAGTATCTCAACTCTCTATTGATTTCTTTGGTTGGGGTAACCCGCAGGAGACTCATCTAGAGACGCCAAAACTCGCGAAGGTGCAGAAAAACCGAAGGCCGCCATGGAGGCTCTGAATGCGGCGCGCGAGACCTCGCGACGCATGCGATCGCGCGCTGTGGACGCAGGCTCGCAAGGCCGAGGGTCTCCGAGGATGGTAGGGCCGAGATGGGCGCCAATCGAAGCCTTCTGAGGGCCGGCCAGAGGTTCGCGCCAAGTCTTGGGCATGGGCAGGCCCGAAAGCGCACTTGCCCTCGCTACCGCCCGGAGTGCCGGGCTTGTGGAGGCGGGCTGTGATTGCGGGCGCAGCTACTGAGCTTCATTCGCGACCGTCAACACCGCTCGCACTATGACGACCGTATCGACCTCGCAGCGGTGAGTAGCGGCATCGCCGGAACCTGACCGACGACGAGGTCGCAGTGTTCGAGCCCGTGTCGAGCCGCATGCTCGGAGATCGCCACCACGTCCCGCCGAGGTCGCCTCCAAGATGCTGTGTCCTCCTCCGTGCTTGGCCGCCACCGTGAAGAAGAAGAAAGAAGTTAGCCCCCTTTTTTTTTTTTTTTCTGCAAAGATCTGTGTAAACGATCGTAAGTAATTGTAAGCTCCGCTTGCCTCTTTGCTCTCTCTTTATGCTTGGGTTTGACCGACCATAGCCTCAAGGACCACTGGGTCGCTTATGCGTAGGTCGGGTCAATTTGAGAGGGCCAAGAGGATAGGAGTCTTGTTTATGCGGTAGTTACGCGCACTCATGGGGTTCGGAGTGTTCCCGATCGCCAAGGGTTTTTCCACTCGGCACTTCCTTCTTCCGCAAAGTGCTACTTAGCAACCATAGCCGCCGGGCGAGGGCGAGCGCCGGGTCGAGAGGGTTACCGCCGGATAGACCTCGTGACTAGTCGGGTCACCGACCCACATGAGTACGTGAGTTAGCCGAGTTCGTGTGGGGAAGATTGTTCCCAATCGACTGTAAGGTCATCCCACTCAGTGCTTCCTTCTTCCGAGTGCTACTGGCAACCATAGCCTGGCTGGGCGAGGCCGAGCACTCGGTCGAGAGGGTTACCGCCGGATAGACTCGTGGTCGGCCGGGTCACCGACCCGCATGACACCATCCGAAGCGTTCGAACGGGCGCCACGGGCAGCCCCGAGTCGCCACGTGGCGACTGTGTGCTCTGTTGGGAGGAAGGAAAGACTTATACCAGAAAAAGAAAAGAGCTTAGGGATAGAATCGCCTTAACTTTTCAATGTTCCAGCATTAGGGAGGATGCGACCATCGGCGCCCTTGAGTCGAAGGTGCCAGTCGGAGAACTTCCACGACGGTGAAAGGATCCTCCTGTGGGGCGCTACCAGTGCTTATCTTTGGTTGTCCGACCCGACGCAGAACCAAGTCGCCGCACAAGGATCGCCCCGAACTTGGCGGCGTGGTAGCGCGCAGGCTTGTTGATATCCGCCGACCGCAGATCGCCACGCCGCGCTCGCCGAGCCGGGTCGATGGCGCCTTGTTGCGAGGCGAGCCCCGAGCCTCATCAAGGCTTGCAATCTCGGGAGCCGATTCCGTGTCAATGGGCAAAACGGCTTCACAACAACACCATAAAGAAGGGTGTGAACCCGCCGCCGGTCGGCGCGGGTCCGCAGACTCAGAGGACGGAGGGCAGCTCTGGCACCCAATACCGCGAAATGCTTGAGCCGATCGAAGATCCGCGCTTGAGTCCTGAAGGATCATGCCGTTAGTGCGCCGACCGCCGTTAGTCCGCGGATGGGCTATCACGCCCAATCGACACGGATGTTGAAGTCGCCACGAACTCGAGAAATTCCTTCCCGTGAATCGTGTTCCGTTGTTTCGGTGATGATGGAGTTTGGGACTCAAACCTAAAAACGATGTCGCTGAAGAAGATGGCCGCTTGTACCGACGTGGCGCCACGACCGGCTTGGCCTCTATCCACTTGGTGAACTTATCTACCGCGACGAGCAGTGGGAAGCCCCGGGCGCTTCCCGAAGGCCCGACCAAATCGAGTCCCGCACGCAAAAGGCCACGTGATGGGGATCGCTCAGAAGCTTGGGCCGCGATGCGCTCACGAGCAAAGAATCGCATCCTTCGCAGCGCACGATATGCTCGGCGCCCCAGACACGCCGGGTTGGCAAGAGAAACCTTGTCGAAAGGCCTTTCCCACAAGAGATCGGGTGTCGCGTGGTGACCGCAGACTACCGTATGTCGTCCAAAGAATTGCTTTTCCTTGGTCGGTCAAGATACATTTTTGGAGGACCTCGAGGACTCCTTTGTAGAGGTCCGGGCCGATCAGACGAAGGATTTTGCTCCGGGCGAGGCGCCGGCCCTATTGGTCGGGGAAGTGACCGTTCACAAACGGTCGATGTAGGGCCTCCTCCGCGGACTCAAGTGCAGCACACCGCGGGCGATCCGCCAAGTCTACGCCGACCGCTGCTTGGCCGGGCGACTGCGGCCGATTGGTCGGTGGCCGCCACCGCCGAGTCCAAACGACAAGGGCCGCAGAGGTCGGAGACGAAGATCCCGGGCGACAGTGCTCACCGGAGGCAAGATTGGCCAGTGATCGGCCTCGCCATTGTAAGGCGCTGTAGCTATGGTGAAGCTCGAAACCCTTGAACCGCTTCCTCGAGCCGGCGCATTTCGACAAGACGCCACGGGCGCCCTCGGCCCGCAGCCTTCATGACTTGGTCGACGACATGCTTGGAGTCCCCGCGGACGAGAGCCGGCGGGCACCGAGGTCGGCAGCGATCCGAGACCGCTGACAAGAGCCTCGCTCGGCAATGTTGTTGGTCGCGTCAAGAGCAACCTAATGGCGACAGCCCTCGCTCTCGAGCGGGAGATGATGATTTACCCCGCTACCGCGCCATTCTTGGTGTAAGACCCGTCAAGCACATTGTCCAAAGACGGGTCTTCGACCACCGTGGTGCTCGGCTGATCCACTCGCGGCGACGGTCGCCGTGAGCTCGCGATTTGATCGCCCGAGGGACGATATTATGCCATGGCCGCTAAGCTCGAGCGCCCATTTGGCTATCCTTCCCGAGGCATCGCGATTATGGATGATCTCGCCAGTGGGACGTGGTCACCACAAAGGATGGCGTACGATCGGCGAGTGAACGAGTTTCCTTTTGCGATGAGCACCGCAGAGAGTAACTTCGCACTGTGGTACCGAGTCTTGACTCGGAAAGTACTTCATCGATGAAGTAGACCGCCGTTGTACCTGAGCTCACGACCTTCTTCCGCCGCTTCCACCACGAGGGCCGCTACGACGACTTGGGTAGTGGCAGCGGTAGAGGAGCAATGTTCACCTCCGTGCCGGGCGATCAGATCGAGGCGAGGACAGAAGGCCTTCAAGCGGGCGTAGGGCCTCCTCGAGCCTCGTGTCCAACTCAAGCGGTCGGATTTCTTGAGCACCAGAGCGATTCGCGTCCGCCGAGGCGAGACACGAACGCTCAAAGCCGCCGTGCACCCGGCCACCGACCCTTTGAGGTTGCCGACCGGGCCCATCCTTGCGATCGCCGAGATCTTCTCCCGACGGGCCTCGATGCCTCGCCGTAGACGATGAAGCCTAAGAGCTTTCTTTGGGGACCCCAAGACGACTTCTGGTTGAGCTTTATGCGAAACCGTCAAGGTTCGCGAAACTCTCTTCTAGGTCGGCGATAAGGTCGCCACCTTCCGGTCTTTACAACAATATCGCCGACATACGCCTCAACGCTGCGGCCGATCCGTCATTGAAGCACGCTTGCATACATCGTCTGTATGTAGCGCCCGCTCTTTTCAGCCGGCGGGCATTGTGACATAGCGAACGAGCCGAACGGAGTGATGAAGGAAGTCGCGAAATGGTCGGACTCCTTTAGCGCAATCTGTGGTAGCCCGAGTAGGCATCCAGAAGGAAAGAGACTCGCACTCCATGCGGTGGAGTCGATGACTTGGTCGATGCGAGGTAAGGAATGGGTCCTTGGGACATGCTTTGTTGAGACTCGTGATAGTCAACACACATTCTCCATTGCCCGCTCTTCTTTTTACAAGTACAGGTTGGCTAGCCACTCAGGTGGCGCACCTCTTTACGTAACCCCCGCCAAGAGTTTGGCGATCTCCTCCTATAACCCCGCGCTTCTTTCTCGTCAAGCGCCAGCAGGCGCTGGGCGACGGGCTTTGAGCCCGGTCTGACGCTCAAGGAGTGCTCGGCACTCCTTTGAATGCCCGCATGTCGGAGGACCTCCATGCGAAGACATCTTTGTTAGCGCGAGGAAGTCGACTGCCGCTTTCCTATTTGGCGGGAGCGTGGCTTCGACCAGACGGTCTTGGTCGGATCACGTGGATCGACCGCGACCTCCTTCGTGTCCTCGGCGATTTGAAGGATCCCGCCGATTTGTCGGATTCGGGACGGACCGCGCTTCCTCCCGAGCTTGTTGAGTTCCGCAGAGGCAACGACCGCTGAGGCGAAGCTCGCACTGCCGCTGGCCGCAGCTGAGGCAGCCGGAAAGACGATGCCGCTAATGACTCCATGCGGTCCCGCATCTTCACTTGAGGTAGGCGAGCCGGGATCGCCATGAACTTGGCGAGCATGGCCTCCCCAGATGGCGTGGTAGGCGCCGGGAAATCCACGACCTGGCGGTGAGGGTCTCGCGAAGTTTCCGGCCTCGAAGGTGACGGCGTGTCGACCGCCCGAGCGGATGGGCTTGTTGTTCGGATGACGCCATGGAAAGGTGCCTTGCTTGGCCGGAGGCTTGAGCGCGGACCCTATAGCGTCGAACGCCTCAACGCAGAGGATGTTAAGGCCGCTTCGCCCATCGCGACCTTCGAGGCGCTTGTCCGGACGACGGGTCGACCACCGGTACTACCTCCCGCGGTGGACGCGATCGGGTGATCGGTCCGATCAGCGTGATCGGAACTCGACCACCGAAGATATCGGGGGACGCCCGCGCGACGGTGGACCTCGCGTAGCGAGCTTGAGCCGACGCTTGTCGGCGAGCAAGCCGGCCTCCGAAGATCATGAGGCAGCCGCCGGGCTCGGGAACTCGCTGTCGCTTTCTTCTCCGCCTGCCATGGGGCCGCGGCGGCTTCTTTCCTTGCCGCGGCGGTGGGGACGCTAGAAAGATAGCGCCAGACTTCGCAGTCCGGTAGATTGTGCTTGACGGAGAACCCATGGTTCGCATGGGCCGCCCATCAATTTCTCGGCGGAAATGGCGCGACGGCCGGCCGCGCTTCGTCGCTGGGCGCATCGACCGCATGACCACTGGGTCTCACGGACTGCTTCCGCTGCCGCCTGCTTGTTGAAGCGGCCAAGGAGACCCGTTTGGACGCCGGCCTCGCTGGCCTTTCCTCCTTCAAAATAGCCCCTACGGCCTCACGAGGCGTGGTTGGTGGCGATGTCGAGGAGCCTTGGTGGTCTCGGGCTTGAGGCACCACCTTGTGCACCAAGGCCTTGCGCGAGGTGCCAGATGAAGGCTCCCACGACATCGGGCGCCGAGATGTCGGGAGCTGCACCGGGCGGGAAAACCTCCTGATGTAGTCCCGAGAGTCTCCCTGCCGCCGCTTGCACCTTCGTGTCCCAGGAGTTACTGTGGCGCTTATAAGTGCCCCGAAGTTACCGACGAAGAGATTCTTCTGTCAGCCCGCCTCGCAGCTTTGAGGCGTACCGAGCCAGCTCGAGCCGAGTCCGCGAGGTAGATGGGGAGGTACTGGATGATGAGGAGATCATCTGTCGCTTCCCACCGCACCGACGCGAGCCGTAATCTCGAGCCGACACACGGTTGGTGGCCCTGTACGGCAATGTTGGTAGGCGCCGGACCCGGGCGGAAATCACCGGCGGATCTCTTGCAAAAAGCCCGTGGTCCGACCATCGGGGCTCGGGCCGCGTAGTGGCGCCACCATCCGCAACACGTGAGGGCGGTGTCCTCCGCTATCTTTCTTCGCCTCGAGGGTGGCGCGATGTCATAGGCATTACCGAGGCGCCGCACCGGGTGCGTGAGGCCTGGTGTTCATGGCGGGGTGCGGTCTTGGCGCACCTCGCCGGCTCGCACGGTGCAGACGCGCCCCGTGGGCCTAAGTAGCGCCGTGTGGTAGGAGCCGAGGCTACAGATAAAGCCGACGGCGGCGCGCGCTCCACCAGCCCGGTTCCGTAGGTAGCTCGCCTCGGGTTTGCGGGCTCCGGAAGGCCTCTGAGCAAGATTGCGGCCGCAGCCACGTTTTGGCTTGGCGTGAGGGAAAACCGGGGCGCCGATCGCTTCAACTTGTGGTGCTTTTGCGCGCGCTCGCGCGCTGCCGCCAAAGACTTGCGCTGGCTCGCTCGCCTTGCTCCAGTTGGCTCGAGCCGGCCGAGCTCACCTTTTCGCCTCCTCCAGCTCCGCTGCCGTTGGAGCTCACAGCCGCGAGCTCGAAGGTTTCTTTGGCCAAGGCCATATGGTATTCCTCCCTGGCCTCGGCGCCGGACGGGGACCGTCAGAGCCGCGTGGCTACGCCACCGGCCACGCGGTTCGCCACGCCAGCACTCGCGAGAGTGCCGCCGCGGGCGGAATACTCCGCGGTTCGAAGAGAGCCGTGGTCGGAAGAGTCTTCCAAAGAACTCGTGGACGGAGGTTGGCATGTAGCCACCATAGCTACAAGTCGTGAGCAGCGGGAGGTGACGGATCTCTCTCCGCGCAGTTCCGGAGGGGCTTCGCCAAAGGAGGTATAGCGCCTTCGTGTTCCGCTGGCTTATGGGCGCCTAAGCCGAGAGGGACGGTCGCCGAGATGGTGTCCAGCTCCTCGCAGCGCCGCTCCGGCCAGCGGGATGAGCGTGAGCTCTCCTCCGAGGTGACGGTGAAGCCGAGGGAGCCGGGCGGATCTCGCTCCGAACACGCCATGCCGCCGTTGGAGAAGAATGCCATCAAGTTGACGAATGGGAATCCGGAGATGTCGCCAAGACGCAAGGGAAGCCCCTACCGGCGCTGCCAACCGCCGGCGCTTGAGCCGCAAGTAAATTTGTAAGTCTAAGGGCTGCGCGCCTCGCCTCGAATGGTTAGACCACGAGTCCAAGATGTATACCGTCGGGCCGAAGGTCCCTACTCCACGCCAGGCGTTGGTGTTGTATTCATCAAAAGTGCGATGATCGCACCGAGTTTTTTTACAAGCGAGAGGTGGAGCCTCAACACTAGAATGATCTAAACTTAGCTCTCGTAAGGAGAAGAAAAGAAGAAGAGGAAGAAGAGGAAAAAGCTCTCTGTAGCTCTTACTCCTCGCCTGTTAGGAGGTTCCCGCTCCTTTTATTCAAGATGAAGGGGCAGGTTACATCGAGAATTGGCGGGTGCCAGCGAGCTACTTCTAGGGGCTTGCCTGCCTTGCCCCGCCGATCGGTCAATCGCTCCGCCGATCGGTCGCTCGCCGAGCCTGGCGCTGGCCGGTGGTCTAGCCGGTCGAGCGGTTAGGTAATCCTCCGGAAGTGGCGCGAGCTGCTCTCTGGATCCATGTGGTGCCGACGTAGTCGCGCGTGACGCTGGAGTTGCCTCGAGAGAGCGTGTCCTGCACCGTGGGTGGTCGTTGATGGGACAGAGACGGGCTTCAGCAGCCTATCAAATCGTTTGGGAAGGGACCACCGCCGCCGCTACTTCGAATGACCGCTCGTGGCACGTGGCCTTAGGTTGACACGGATCTCGGCGCGCGCACGCGGCTCGAAGTCGGAGTCGCGGGATCCCGCCCCGCGCGGGGTCGGAACCCCGCTGAAGTCGAGAGTCGGGATCCCGCCCCGCCGCGGTCGGGAACCCCGCCGAAGTCGGAGTCGGGATCCTCGCCCCGCCAGGGGGTCGGAACCTCGCTGAGTCGGAGTCGGGACCGGTCGGGAATGGTCTCCTGAATGGTCTCAGAGGCATTTGGGTAGCAGTGTCGGGACGGCTGCTTAGGCCGGGCCGATTCGAGGCCGCCGCTTGTCGCCTGGGCTTTGCTTGTTGCAATTGGGCCGCAGCACCTGCTTTATGAGTATTCGCCACTTGCGCCTGTGGCCCACCAAAGCAGGGGTTCAAAAGGCCTAACCCACCGGATGGGCGTAGGGCCGCCCAATAAACTTGAGCGAGGGCAAGTACGAGGTGAGCCCCACTGGTCCCCGGTTGGGCCGGCCGACGACCTACCACCTCTACTCGCGCCCGAGACCATACTTCACACTCTCCCGTAGCTCATCGATGAGCGACGGCCACCGTAGCTCGGGTCGGCCGACGACCCTGTGGTCCATACGGATTGAGTAAAGAAAGGTTTTTATGGTCGCCCCACAAGCAGGCTGTGACACCCTACTGGGACCGTCCGCTCGGAGGGTCCCCTTGCGGACCTCCCAGACCCACTCGGACTACCCGCATTAGCTCCAAGAGCACGGCGCTCAAACCAACGCAGTGAACGCGTCGCCACTCCTCCAGTCCCACACCGCGATGGGGTAAACTTGTGGATAGACGGCAGCTACTCTCGCGGCTTCCCTCGCCGGACGGGACTCGGGATGGATACCCGCGTCCGCCTACGACGTTAACGAGCACTCGGACACCGGAACCTCGCGAGGCATCCGGTCGCCCTTGCCGACAAAGGCACTCTGACATCGGAACCTCGCGGAGGCATCCGGCCGCCCTGCCGACTAAGGCGCGTCTAGCTACGACGCAAGCGAGCACTCGGACACCGGAACCTCGCGAGGCATCCGGCCGTCCTGCCGACCAAGGCACTCGACATCGGAACCTCGCGAGGCATCCGGCCGCCCTGCCGACTAAGGCGGCGTCTAGCTACGACGTTAACGAGCACTCTGACACCGGAACCTCGCGGAGGCATCCGGCCGCCCTGCCGACCAAGGCACTCGGACACCGGAACCTGCGAGGCATCCGGCCGCCCGCCGACTAAGGCAGCGTCTAGCTACGACGTTAACGAGCACTCGGACACCGGAACCTCGCGGAGGCATCCGGCCGCCCTGCCGACTAAGCGCGCCGTCTAGCTACGACGTTAACGAGCACTCGGACACCGGAACCTCGCGAGGCATCCGGTCGCCCTGCCGACCAAGGCACTTTCGACATCGGAACCTCGCGGAGGCATCCGTCCGCCTTGCCGACCAAGGCACTCGGACATCGGAACCTCGCGGAGGCATCCGGCCGTCCCTGCCGACCAAGGCACTCGGACATCGGAACCTCGCGGAGGCATCCGATCGCCCTGCCGACCAAGGCACTCGACATCGGAACCTCGCGGAGGCATCCGGCCGCCCTTGCCGACTAAGGCGGCGTCCACCACGACGTTAACGAGCACTCGGACATCGGAACTCGCGGAGGCATCCGGCCGTCCTTGCCGACTAAGGCGGCGTCGGCCACGACGTTAACGAGCACTCTGACACCGGAACCTCGCGAGGCATCCGGTCGCCGCTGCCGACCAAGGCACTCGGGCACTAAAACTTAGAAGGCATCCGCTCATCCTTGCCGACCAAGGCACCGACTAGCTACTGGCGCCAAACGAGCGCAAAGGAAGATCAAACGACTCAGAATAAATGCCGTGCCAGAAAACGGCGCCCGCCACCGAATCCGGCGGTCAAGAAGACGAGCGAGCAAAACACACCTAGCCGGCGTGCGCACGCACAACGCAATTAAGAGGCTCCCGGTTCGCATACCTCGAGAACGTAATCCCGCGGACGCCGGATGCGTTGAGGGCACGCCCGGCAAATCGGTAGGCCCCGCTGGCCCACCTAGTTGAACGGATCCATCAAGCTCAACCCCAATCGAAGTCGCCAACTCGATTGGAGGTTCGGGGCTACTCGACGAATACTCATAAAACAGGTGCACCAACGCCCAATTGCAACAAGCAAAGCCAGAGCAGCAAGCAGCGGCCTCGAATACGGCCCAGCCTAAGCAGCCATCCCGGCTACCGCTACCCAAATGCCTACGAGACCATTCAGGAGACCATTCCCGACCGGTCCCGACCTCAGACTCAAAGAGGTTCCCGACCCCGCAGGATCGGATCCCCGACTCCGACTTCAGCAGGTTCCCGACCGCAATGACGGGATCCCCGACCGACTCAAGAGGTTCCCGACCGCAACGGGGCGGGATCCCGCGACTCGACTCAAACAGGTTCCCGACCGCAGGCGGGGCGGATCCCCGACCGACTCAACAGGTTCCCGACCCCGCAACGGACGGGATCCCCCGACTCCGACTCAGCAGGGTTCCCGACCCCCGCAGCAGGACGGGATCCCCCGGCTCCGACCGAACCATGATAATCCCCGCCGAGGGTCGCGTGCCGCGCATCGGAGTCCCGTGTCAACCTAAGGCCACGTGCCCCACGAACGGTCATTCGGTGATCGAGCGAGGCGGTGGTCCTTCCCAAGACGCTTGATAGTCGCTGAAGCCACGTCTCTTGTCCCATCACCACCACCCACAAAGCAAGGACACGCCTCTCCCGAGGCAACTCCAACGCCACACGCGACTACGACAAAGACCCACATGGATCACAGAGAGCGCCTACGCCACTTCCCGAGGATTACCTAACCGCTCGACCAAAGCTAGACCACCGACCCAAAGATAGGCTCAAGAAAGGCGACCGGGCACGGAGCAAGCGACCGATCGGCGAACGATTGGCCGACGGCGAGCAAGACCAAGCCCCTAGAAGTAGCTCGCCTAGCACTTCGCCAATTCTCGATGTAACCTGCCCCTTCGTACTGAATAAAAGGAGGCAGGAACCTCCTAACAGGGCAGCGAGTAAGAGCTACAAGAGAGCTTTTTCCTCTTCTTCCTCTTCTTCTTTTTCTTCTCCTTCTGAGAGCTAAGTTTAGATCATTCTAGTGTTGAGGCTCCACCTCTCGCTTGTAAAAAAAACTCGGTGCAGTCATCCGCACCCCAGTGAATACAACACCAACGCACGAACTGGAGTAGGGACCTTCGCCCAACCAAGATACATCTTGACTCTGTGGTCTAACCATTCAGTGAGCGGGAACGCGCAAAGCCTTAGACTTATTAATTTACTTGCCGCGTCAAACGCCTGACAGTTACCTCGCCAGAATCAAGATGCAAAGCGAAGGCATATTTGTTGGCCGATGCACATGGCAAAAACAGAGTGAATAAAAACAGAGGCTGCTCTTTGTGGAGTTAGTTCAACCAAACATGCAAATTCATACATCCAAAACTGATTTTTTTTTTTCACCGAACTTTGTGTGAATCAGTAGATGACGGGACCCACCTGACAGTTACCACACCACTGCATGCGTCTTTCGGTGTAGAAAGTTGTCCATACTAGTAACCACACACATGATGATCTTGTGATGCAAGTGCCTAGCATCGCACATTAGCACGTGTACGTGTAATTTATGTTGGACTTGGACGAAAATGAAGCAGAGGTTAACGTTTAAACGACAGAAACCACTGTCGGCCGAAGCATCATGGCAGATCTATCCATGGAAGCTGGAATTTTGTTCCTCTAAAAGGTAGCTAAAACTTTGTTCTTAGGACTGTTTGGTAGAGCTTCGATCTCACCACCGAGATCCAAAATTGTAGGTTAAAATAAAGTGAATTAAGTTTATATTTTTGGTCTAAAATTAGAAAAGATAATCCATCTAAACACTCTTAATATACTCACATATCCAGCTCCACGGATCTGATGAAGCTAGGAATACTCAGCTCCAGGTGAAGCTGAAGCCCTACCAAATACACCCTTAATCAGCTGAGGCCTTTCAGTGAAAGAGGACAGGACCAGTAGCTAGCCACGACGATGCCACTTCACAGTTCACACTCCACCGTACTCTGCTCCCATCCAGTTGCTCATAGCCATTCAGATCGCACATGATAGCGGGATTGGTGTGGGTTTTCGCTTTTCAGGAGTCAGGACCAGCGAATGCCGACTCTTTACCTTGGCAGCTACCGGCGGATCCACCTCCTCTTGGTAGGGCTACTGTTTGGCTTCATGGGACGAACCTTTATGTTCAGAGCAGTTCAGACGTTGTATATGTCGTAAAAATAAAGTTTTCTTGAGGAAGAATTTGTTAGCCGTCACGTAGTTAGATTTATTCATACTCTCAAGATTTTTTTTAGCTCCATCACTTATTGCAGTCCTATACCGTGAGTAAAACTATCTACTATGTCTATGTCTTTGGCAATTAAACCACCTTATCTGGAATCTGGATACCTTTCCGGTTCTTTTAGAAATTTATGGGCAAAATTTTTATACTTCATTTCTTTTGTGGTACTAGGATTGTTGAGGTCTTCAATGCTTTCTTTTTCAGGATTATTATATCGTATGCAAGAACGAAGAGGCTTTCCTTGTATTGAGCCGTTGCTCACTTGATCCACTATAGTATTGTCTCTAGGTTGGCGGCTCTCATGGCAAAGAATGGTTTTCCGTTGCTTTCGCATCATTTTGTGGTGGTCGTTGATATAGTATGAAAGGCGCATAGAGAGGTTGGAAACTCATGTCAAGGATGTTATGAAACTTAGGGTCTATTTGGTTTGAAGCTAATTTTGCTATAACTAACCTTAGTCAATTGTGCTTTGTTATAATACTTTTTGTGGTAACAAAATTCAACACTACAAATGTGGCAAAGTTTGGTAAAAAACTAAGTCTATGACACGTAGGACAAAAGGCTAAAAAAGTATGACAAATCATAGTTGTGATAACGAATCAAACACTTACCTAAAAATCTATAACACGCCTAAATTTAGACATGAAAAATAGCTTCAAACCAAATATGCCCTTAGTTTTTAGAGGAATATATGAAACTTCCACAAACAGCACTATCCAGTGTGAGATGGTAATAAAGTTATAAAAAGGATTAAGCTTTACATTACATCCTTCCTTGAAGAATTTTATTAAATAATTTATTTTAAAATAACTTTACAAAAGTAATGCATCAAAAAATATAAAAATATATTTTAAATAATTTCATTTGGTGACAGAGTTTGAAATGACGACAATAGTCTGTTTTGTCGCGAATTGAATTAGCTGACGGATTATTTTATCATGGATTCGTTTGGTCGACAAGGCTAAGGCTTAATTGGCAACTGAAGGTCTGTTGCCAATTTATTTGATGACAGACCCCTTGTTGCAATTTGAAATAGCGACAGAGATTCTGTTGCTATTTTAAATGGCTACAGAGGTATATTTTCGTAAAAAAAAATTGACCTATTATTTTTGTAAAAATATTTTAGAAAATTATTATTTTAAAAAAATATCTTCCCTTGAAAGACACAATCTCGGACACATGTGCCAGTTAAGTCTCGCTCCACCTCTCAAAGAGAGTTATTAATATCACTCCAATGTTTATCAACGTTCAATGGTATGACCTGCATATACAATCATATAGACATTGCTCAGATAGTGGCAACGTGTTGTCCAATTGGGTGACAAAGGTGGTGGCATGGGTTGTCCAATCTACCGAGAAAGCTGTGTGTTTTCAAATCGGCTGACAAAGCTTGAGGATCATATAGGGTTGCGCAGCTTATTTAGTAAGGACAGTGCGATGATGTCATATGGTAGTGTGTTGTATGTATGGCACACATAGTTTAGTTCTGTCCATGTTTTCATTGGTACTTTGGACGGTAAAATGGCGGCACAGACAAACTACAAACATGGACAAATGTATAATACAAAAGAGCCTTTTGGAATTTTAAAAGGGCGGAATGGACTCTGTGTTATGGGCGGAGGAGGTTAAGGGTCGAATGGGTAACCATACGGCGCCCATATGGAGTGTTGATCATCAGGACGGCATGGACGGGGCTGTTGATCACGGTAGTGGTAAGCACAATTGCAGCTCGCATTGGCGCAGCAAAAGTAGGTGTGATAGTCGCTGCCGAGGTGGACGACCTCCTTATTGTACCTCTCCCTGATCCGTTGGCGGTGGAGGTCATCGCTCTGGGTCTGGAATTCTAAGTTCTGGTTGCGAAGCTCTTTGTTCTCGTTCTTCGCCGTGAGGAGGTCCTCTCACGTTTCATCGAGGTGATACAACAATGTGTAGATGTAACATTGGGCATCTATGAGATATGGTGGATCTACCCATTCAATAAATTTGCAATCCGCGATCTGTAAGCAAGAGTACATGTTAGTGGGCGATATAGTGTGACATGCGTGAATGGTATGTAAGAGTTGTAATGATTACCATGAATAGAGGGCATCGGTAGAAACGACGTCGTGGGCTAGAATTGCACTGGTCGCAAACCTGAACAATGGCATCTAGGTCGTGCTTGCATCTCGGCCACTGCAGGGGGTGGAGTGGGAAGTCATCCTGGATTGGATTCTTAGGGGTGTAGTAGTCCCATGTTCGAATGGAAAGATCTGCACTGGGGGATCGGGGTCTTGGGGACCATATATTTGGTTGGCCTCGAGTAAAGGGTCGCGGCCTCGAAACCATCTCTCATCCTGTCTTCCCCTCCCACAGCTTGAGGTGCCTTCTCTGTCTGTCATTGCAATGGAGTGGAATAATTTCGTCATGGCACATTGGGTATTTATAGGCTGTGTTTGATGTGGGTAGAGTGAAGTAATTTTTATCAATTCGACTTGACAAAGCTTTGGACTGTGTTTTGTGAAATCATAATGCAAAGGAGGGTGTGTGCTATGACATCGCGCTGACTAAGGTGGTTCCTGGGTGTTATCAAATTAGACTGACAAAGGTGGTGCACTGTGACATCGCCTGAGAAAAGTGGTTCCTAGTGTTGTCAAATCAGACTGACAAAGGGGGTGTGTGCTATGACATCGCCTGACAAAGGTAGTTCGTGCGTGTTGTCAAATCGCCCAGAGAAAGGTGGTGGGTGCATGTTGTTTGTCTTGAGCAATTTGGTTTGAGAGGTGTTGGACTTGCTCAATGTGGTCGTGACCTCTGTTGGAATGGTAATACGATATAACAATTTGTTAAGCGAGGAACAATTCAATATGAAAAGACCGTTTGCAAAGAGTAACTTATATAAGAGTAGATAAGTTAACAAAGCAAAAGACCATGTCAAAATAGTACATAAGTTCTCAAAGTGAAAAAAACTAGTCGCGGCTCTTGTGCACTACGACCCCTCGTACAGTCCAAGGCCTCCCACGACGCTAAACATGTCTAGACGGATACGTTAGCTGGTGTGGCGCAACTCCTCGAGTCCTCCTAACGGGACGTGTCAGTGGAGACGGAGTAGCGTATGGTGCCTGGGCTGACTGGCTGGGTCTAGGTGCACCAGACAGCCGCAAAGAACCGAGAAGAACCACTGTCGACTCGTCGGGGGGGGGGAGAGGGGTGTCAACGACAAAGTCGCGAACAATGTCCTCATCATCAGTATCGGTGGCGGGATGGGCATAATTATTATTGTTGACATATATTTTACATATCAGTTGTACAGAGCTTCCTAACGTATTACACTAAGAAAATGATGACATAAACAAACATGACATATCAAGTACAAATTAAACGACAATAATTTTGATAAGCCCGAAATACATCAAATATTCTCACAAATGGAGCATACGACAATAAAACAATTCAGTTCTGGTTCCGTGTTGGAAAATGCTTGAAACTGTGCCCCGTCTCCTTGCAAATGGAGCATTTCTTCACTTAACCTCCATATTCTATCATTTCGGATACGTCTTGTTTGGCGCCGTCCAACTCCCTCAAGCCTGTCGATGTTTGGAACCCACCTTGTATGCTCCCAGGTTTGATGATCCGTGAATGAACCAACCACATCGATACCGTACATTTCTCCACTCCAAGTTGCAGTCACTGCTCCCTTCATGAAATATTGATCCATGAATATGCCCGAATCTTGGTCAAACATGCGCCCATTACATTTGCATAAGACCTGTGTAACAGAAAGGGCTCGTTGCATGTGCAGAAACAACTCTGCCTCCCAAGGGATCCTTCACTCGAGGCCTATGAAATCTATGTTCTCCAAGACCCGATCCCTAGCCTGAGATCTTCCCATTTGAACAAAGGACTACTACACCTCCCAAAATACAAACCACGATGCCTCTCTCACTCGCTCAAGTGGTCGCCATGCAAGCATAATCTTGACGCCAGTTGTGCTTTGCGACAAGTCCATTCTAGCCAGTGGCATCGTTTCTATCGATGCCCTCTATTCATGGTAATCGCTACAACTCTTACATACCATTTGGCGCATGTTTGGCTATATGACACGTACTCTTACTTGTAGGTCGAGGATTGCAAATTCACCGAATGGGTGGATGAACCGTATCCCTTAGATGAAAAGGAAGAGGACCTCATCGAGGACATCTACAAAGGAAGAACGACGACCTACGCCGTCAAAGGCTCAGGGAGAGGAACAATGAGGATGTCGTCCACCTCGACAGCGACTACCACACTTACTGTTGCTATGGCAATACCAGTTGCAATTGTGATTGCCACTACAGTGACCAGCAGCCCCGTCCACGCCGTCCTGACGATCAAAACTCCCTATGAGTGCCATACGGTTACCCTTTCGAGCCGTAACGTCCTATGCCCATAAAGCATAGTCCATCTTGCCTTTTTATAATTTCAAAAGGCACACTTTTATCATACTTTTGTTCATGTTCATGGTTGCTATATGCCACCATTTGTACCGTCCAAAGTACCAACGCAAATAAAGTCACTAAACCAAACTGTATGCGCCATGTAATTCCCCCATTTATTATAAAATTGTATCTTTCATTCATTTCGTTGTTTTCGAACATTAAACATAAAATGACTTTACCACTTCAGAGAACAACACTAATGGATGTGACAAATACTGTCCAACCTGCTTTACCACATAGAACATACAATATGCAAATACCCTCCTTCCCTCAATATCGCTATCCAAAAAAATTCACCCTTCCAGTCTGCCTCCTTGCTGCCATTCAAAATGGCAACAGAGTTTTGTCCGCAATCATAATGTTGACATAGTTCTGTCACCAATAACACTCACGACTAACATCCTACGTGGAATCCACATCACCAAGTCGCTATTTTTATTGGCGATAGTACTTTGTCGTCATTTTGAATTGAGACAGAGGTATACTTTTGTAATTTTCCTTTTCGGTATATTATTTTCATACTTTTTGATTTTTTCGTGTTTTTTTTAAATTCAAGACTTATGGGATCTTTGTCGCCATTTCAAATGGTGACAGAGAGCTTGACCGTTGTCGACAGGCCTCTATCGCCTGTCACCATTTGAAATGTCGATGCATGATATCGATATTTTAAATATTGACATGTGGGTATTCTTGTAATTTTTTGGATCGACATACTAGTTTTGTAATTTTTATTTTGTTAATATTATTTAAAAAATTCGTTGGAGGGCAGTGTATAAAGATGCTTTGAGAGGCAGCAAGATAATCTCGCTGCCTTCTCCATATGACAACGGATGTCGTCTCCTGCAGGCTGCGAACTGTTCACTGTTCTTGCCCTTAAAAAATTTTTTACAGAACTAACCTCCATGAGAATTTTTTTTACAGGAATGGCCCCATTTCGTGCAGGGGGAGCGCAGAATTTGCTGGGCCACCACACCGTGGTAAATCCAATTGCCTCCCCCCACCGTTGTGGAAAATCCAAATACCGCGCCCTCATCCCGCGTAGCGATCTTTGACTCAACTCTACCCTCCTTCTAACGCCAACTGTTATTGATCGAGACCTAGGGTCTTCTATCGAACTTACAAGAAAATAATATATGAAAGTGCGATCAAGCAGAGAATTTATTTCCATAGACAAAAAAGAATGTTATAGGAATAAATTCAATTGTGAATGGGATTGGATCAAATTATCTTTTATCTATTTTGGGGCACGATGTCACCTTATTTATACCTATCTAAGGGTTGCTAGTTAATACTGCTAAAGACGTCTTTTGTCTTAATGCATGTGCATTTATTGAGTCTTGAACCATTATATCTTTTTGGCCAATCATCGTAAGTTGCCAAATACGCCAATAACTGCTCTCATGTTAATCACGTGGGAAACTGCCTTGTTTTTTAAATAGTTTATTCGATTGGAGCTTATAAAACCGTATGACCGCTATCGTTGCCTAGAGATGGTTGTCCTTGGTCTTAATCGGGCGTCATTGACTTCCGACCGGTTTGTTACTAGAGGGGATAAGGATTTCTTTGAATCGTGGTCGTAGACATAACCGTTATATTAAGTGGGCCTCTAATATATGGGTCTACTCTTTAAAGAGACTAATCGTAAAATATTGACCTGGTCAAGAATCCTTATCAAGTTGATGATTTGTAATATTCTCATAAACTGAGAGTTGGTACTCGATTTTTGTGAAGTTGTTATTTTATTTCAAAAAAAATTATACTTTGATTTGACCTCACCCTTTGTTTTTATTTTCTTAGAATTGCGACAGCGGGAGGACAAGAGGTAAGGAGTAGGGACTAGGAAGCGAGGGAGGAGGGAGAAGCTTCTCCTTGTCTCAATTGGAAATAAAAGGAAAGGGGAGTGTTGTCCGTACATTATCGAAAGGGGAAGGGTGAAGGTGTTTGTGCTAAAATAGGATTTGCTGTGGAGAATGCTAAGTTCAAACGATAGCAGGAACGCAGGAATACAGAAAACTTTCTCCATTCCTGTAAGAATTGTGTTGTTTTATACTCTCTCTATTTCTAAATAGATAACTTTTTAGGAATTTGCACTTCGACCAGGCGTATGTAGAGATAATCAAATTGTTCTCGTTCATTAGCTCACTTATTACTCTTGGATAGTGTGTGTTAATCTATTCTATAGAAATAAATAATATTGGAAATAATGAATCATAGGTATGCAAAAGAAAAACATTTAAAAACTATCTTAAAAGTGTAAAATGATACGTATTTAAAAATAAAATTTGAAAGATACGGTGACATGCATCTAGGAGCAAGGAGAGTATGAAATTTCTACGGAGTAGGTGTCGAACTGAAGGGTAAAACTAGTGTGTTCCTTCCGGTGGACAACTTATTCAGCAAATCAGCAGTGATGATCAGTGTATTTCTAATCTATTGACATCACCAGCTTAAGGTGGACCCCACCCACTGATGGGCCCACTTACGAGTGAATGGCTGAAACTTTTTTGGGGTAAAATATGTACGGACAACAGGATTCCCTGTAACCCTGTTGAGTCAATCGACCTGCCACCTTTCCCTTTTGCAATTTTTTTTTGATCTGCTCACGCCAAGCTAGTAGAACAGGACGCTGTCTGTTTTGGCTTAGATTTTTTGATTTATAGCTTAAAAGCTAGCGGTTTTTGTACGTGATAGAAATGAGTAATTTTATTCGAGCTTTAACGGTATTAGTTTAAAACTAACCCTCAATAAGCAAAAAAAAAGCTCTCTCCAGTAGTTTTTGACTTTTAATTATATAGAGGATTATAGCTTTTGAAAAATCCAACTAAAAAGTTGCTCATTTATTTAGGCTTTAGTTTTTTGGCTTTTAAATCTGTAAAAAAGTCAAAACAAACCGTGCCTAGATTGCCAAATGGTTGGTTTGCCTAGGCGCAATCAATCGCTTTGAGTTGGTTTATGTACCAGTCAAAGGAAATTAGTGGTCTAAGCGTGTACATGAAAGAGAGTGATCAGCCAAGCACCGACAGTTGAAACTTGTAGAAATAGCATAATGGTGAGCATAGCAAAAGTTCAGGGCCCCACAGCTCAGGGTAATCAGAGAAAGGGGACGGGGAGCATAAAAGAGAAAAAGATTATTGGATTTTTCTTGTAGCCCGAAAGTCAAAACAAATTGATAGAAGCTTTTATAAAAAGGGAAAAGGAAAAGAAAAAACACAGAAGAGAAGACAAACTGATGGTCGGGGCTGAGCGGTGCATGACTGTCTCACGGACTGAATAAATAAAACGCGGAAGAGAAAATAAAAAGAAGTCAAACTAAGTAATAATAAAAACACAAACTAAGACCTCCATATAATAACCAGATGAATGAAATTGCAATAGGACAGCTATCATACTACTCTCATTTTCTGCTATCTATAAAATGGCTAATGAAATACATTATTCTCGTGGGTATGTCGATGCAAGTTTCTCCTGATATTGCGTTGCATGAAACAGACCATCTACTTGTAAACTTTTTCTAGCTCTCTTGCTGGTTCTTTCACATATGTTTTTAAAAAAGTGGTAACAATTAGTGATGTAAACGAGCCGTGCTTGAGCAGTCTGGCCTCCTAAGCTCAAACTCGGAAAAACTATAGCAAGTTTGAGTTGGAGTTTAAGCCTAGATCTAGGTTTGAGCTCGACTCGACCAAAGCTCAGTAGGCTCGAACAAGCTTAGTAACAATTAATAATTCAACGTGAACTAATTTTCAACAATAAAAACTTAAGTTCGAGCTCAACTCAATTAAACATGGTAAGAGTTACTCCTCCGTTTCAATAGATGATATTTTAGGATTTTGCACTTCAATCAAGGCATGTGTAGAAATAAACAAATCGTCCTTCGTTGATCACTTATTGCTCTTGAATGGTATGTGTTACTTTATTCCATAGTAGTAAATAGCATTAGGAATCATAAATAGTAGGGATATGTAGAGGAAAAACAATTAAAAGTTGTCTCGAACTTGTAGAATGACATATATTTATGAACAAAATTGAAAGTTAGAATAACATGTATTTAGGAATGGAGGAGTAACATACAATAATATTTAATAAGTAATCCATAAATTTATCGATGCTCACGAGTTATTCGTGTTCGACTAATTGAAACTCACGATCTCAAGATTGAGCTCAAACCAGGTTCCAAATCTCTTGAATTTAGTGAAATTTGATTTCGGACCACCCCAAATCTAAAGTACCAATTGAATTTTTTAAAAAAATGAAATTACTCTGATAACACAAAATTCTGGTTTTTCTCACCAAAATTTCATGTTTTTGCACTTTTAGGGCCGGATTTGACCCAATAACCCTTAGGAAAGTCATCTCCTATGAAAATTTGTTGAAAAACCAATTTTTTTAGATATTTTAAAATTTTAGCGAAACACTCTAAGATTTTTATAAAATTCTACAAGCTTTATAATGAGCTGAAAATTTTATTGTACTATATTTAGTAGTTTAGAATCACACATAAAAAATTTAAAAATAATTTAACTTCATTTGATATCTTTAAAAAATCAAAAACAGAATAAACATAATTGGGACAGTTATATTGTCAGAATTTTATAAATTTTCTTGAGTGTGATTATGATCTAAATTTCAACAGTAACACTATATCAATTTTTTTAAAAAAAATCAACTTTTTTTGTTTGGTCAATCAAATCTATGTAAGCATTGAACTTCGTTTGTTATATTATATTTCAAAAATAAAAAAGAAAAGAACATAAATGGTACTGTGCCTAGTAAGAATTTTATAAATTCACTTGAGTGTGATCATGATTCAAAATTTTTATGAAATATTAAGAACTTACTTATCACCATTCTGTAAAATTTTAAAAAATTTAAACCTTTTTTTATTGCTAAAGCAAATCTGTGTATTGATCATCAGACTTTTATCACGATGTAGCACTGTCTAAATTTTTAAACATTATTTTAGAATGATCATCATCTAAATATTTTAAATAAACATTTATGTTACATCAAGACCATTCACAAAATTTTTCAAAAGTTTTTAACATGGTTTAGATAATTTTTCATTTTGTTCAAGTTTGCTGGTAAGCCTTTTAACAGGGCAGTGGTACTGTTCAAATTTTTAAAAATTCATACAATTTGATCATCATCTGAAAATTTTATGAGAGCATTAGAGATACATCATAACCATGAAAAAAAATCAAATGTTTATAACGTGGCTTGAACCATTTTGCATTCGGTTCAAAATTGTCGGTTAGCGTTTTATCAGGACAGTAGCAATGTTTAAATTTTTAAAAATTCCATAGACTTCAGAATAATCTAAAAATTTTATGGAAATGTCATCAATGTGTCAGGACTCTCCAACAAAAATGTCAAAAATTTTCGACATCGTTTGACCCAATTTTTTCCATTGCAAAAAACCTGAAATTTCGGTTATTTCACCCGAAATTTCGGGTTTTTTCGCCGAATTTCGGGATTTTTCGTTACTACATGGACCGGATTTGAATTTTCAAATTCAAATTTCGTCCGAAATTTTTCCAAAATTTCAAAATTTCGTCGAAATCTCGCGATCCAGCCAGGGATGAAATTTATTCGAAACCGAATTTTCAAACCTTTACTCAAACTCAATATTTTTTAGAGCTCGAATCGAGATTCGAGCAAACCAAACTCAACAAACTCCCTACACGAGCCATTTTTTTACAGCCCAAGTGACAATAGGCTGGTGCGGTCGTCTTAAAGCTCACGCAACCGCACTTCTAGGCAGCTGTACCTTCCATGGACTTAGTCTCAAGCTCCTGCGGACATTAATGCCGGATAAGAGACTTTAAAATTAGAGCAAGTACAATCAAAATCAGCTACTAACTAATAGTGAGTTAAAAGCTAATTTATACAAGAATGGTATCTAAAGGTTGTCTCTAGATATTATACAATAACTATCTTTTTCTCTCAGTACATAAATGATCTATCTATACTCTGCAAAGTCAAGCTACTAAATAAGAGCCAGCTCTCTTCTCTCTCCTCTTTTCTCACTCCTCCACATAGATCAAATCTGATGTGTACAGGTTAAACGCCAGCTGACGTAGCCTTATTATACATGCCCTCGCTCGTGTTCAGTCGACCGGAGAAAAACCAACAGTAATGACAGCTCTTTTACACTAAATTTAATATAAATCATTTATTCTTTTTAATCTAATAGATGGGATTAGCTAAAATTTATTTATACTTTCTACAGTAGTAGAGTAGTACAAATACACTTAACAAATCAACGATTAGATCTGATTCCTACTACGCAATATATACTATCACTATAATGCATTATAAATTCCTCGAATTTGAGGAACCACGACGCTACAGTTTGGATGGACGCACCATGTCTGGATGTGTGTGACAAGACCTATGTGCCCTGCGCTGCTGCGCATCAGCGCATGGGGCGCAAGCAGATCGTATGAACATGCGAGGATCCAATGCCACGGCGTGCCGGGCTGTAAATAAGAGGACTGCGTGAGGGAAAGGTGGTCGGGGGCGTGCGAGACACGTGCGCAAAGGGCGGCCGGCACCACGTTGGCCGCCGCTCGCCATTTGCCTAGCAGACACTCAAACTCCCAGTCCCGAAGATGCCGGCGGACTCGCAACCGTCAGATGCTACGTACGTACGAAAGTCGCCATGGACAAAAGCTTAGGCTCACCTGAAAACCTCCCTTGATCCTTTGTAGCTTGCTGTGCTTGCATGCATGACTGTCTGGTGATTTTTTTTTAAAAAATAATTTTACGAAAGATCTCTAGATTGACGATAGAACCTCTGTCAATTCAATTGGCGTCATAAGCTCTGTCGATTCAATTGACAATAGAAGACCTGTCGCAGATGAATTAGTGACATGCATGTCGCTAATTCATTTGGCGATACAAACCTCAGCCTTGTCAGCTAAATGAATTCGCGATAAAACGATCTGTAGACCAATTTAATCAATGCCAAAATAGACATCTGTCGTCAGTCGTCAAATGAAATAGCGACGGAGGTATATTTTTATAATTTTTTTAGAGGTTTTTTTTATAGAATTATTTAAAAAATCGCTGTCCGGTGCCATGCCACCGAGGAAGAGCATTGTTGGGTGATTGATGCTTTGTGGGTTGGATTTCCATTGGGTTTTTTTTTTGAAAGCGTGGCGTTTTTTACTTTAAAAACTTTTTGGGAAATGTTTTTATGCATTATTTTTTAAAAGTTGCATAAATAGTAAAGCATGAACAAAGGGTAGATGTCGACTAGCTTACTGCTTCGCTTGCTTCAATATTTGTTCAACTTGTATTAGGAGGGTGATGCATAGAAGCACTACTCGAAGTTTTTTCTTGGAGTGATGATGCAAGTATTATACATGAGTACATGAGGTGCTTCGATGCATCACTATTCGAAAGTTGCACGAATGACAAAGTATGAATGAAAAGTAGATAATGATTATTTGTTACTTCGTTTGCTTTAAGATTTATATAATTTATATTAGAAGGATGATGCATAGAAACATTACTCATATAAGATACGTAGGAACAAATCAGCTTAAATAATCTCATCAGAGACCCTCTATCGATTTATGATAAAAAAGGAGGTTAGTAAGCTTTACCCTTCGAAATGCATCTTTGTCTTTTGTAGCTATTGGAGTAGTCTTTGTATTATAATTATTAATAGTCAAGAAATATGTTCTTGATTTGTTGTCAATTGATGCAATTTCATTTAATTCTTGATTTGTTGTCAATTGATGCAATTTCATTTAATTCAACACAATTCATGTTTAAAAAAAATATTTCGACGGGAATTTTTGGATTATACGCCAGACTTATTTTGGTGCTACCATTTTTATACTCGGTACATCTAAGTTCCATTAATCATTGCCACCGCTCTAGAGTAATGTGACATCTTAGGTTCGCTGGATTTTGACCTCAACGTAGAATACTTCCACATAAACAATTCGGTTTTGTATCCTCCAAACTGACCACAAATTTATTCATCATACATATAAGTTGCACATATCCATCGAACTAGAGTACTTCCAAAGATGTTTTCAATGGCTTTTGCAGAGGTTGTATCAAAATCTCTATTGAGTGCAAATTGCATATACTTCCCGTATTTACCCTCAATCAAGGCTGCACAGCGAAAGCAAGATCACGCCACCACAATATCACATCAATATTGACAACACCCAACACACACTCTAGACAATTTTCTTGCCAATTTCTTTAAAAAAACAGTAGCAAGAAACTTAGGTCTCAAGTAATACTAGGGGCCTGTTTGTTTTCTTGTGGATTCTTCAAAAGATTCGATTGTGACGTACCGTAGAAGTTCGATTTTCTATCATAGGATGGCATTTGGTGGGTAATTACTTGTAACTTTGAGTGGCATTATCATATTTGTATTCTCCAGAATCCACAGAATCACATATAAAGTGGATCATAGATCCTAGTGTATATGAGTAGGCTAGATTATAAGAATTGATTCATAAAATCAAACTGTTTGTTTTTTATTCAATTTTTAAAACTAGAATCTAGAATCCACGATAAAAATAAATAGGCCATAAGTAGTTCACGTGTCCATGATCCAACGTCCCCTCCTCGGAGGAGGAATTGCCATCAACAGATCCACACAAGACAGAGGATCAGTCCCCTGCCGCCGCAGTTGTGAGGCTCACGCAATGGCAGGCAGGGCAGTATGCACAAGCAGCACAACTACACCAGCAGATGTGTTGAGCAGGTCAGGCTCTTTTTTTTCTCAAATTTTTTATACCCGTCGCTTCTCACCAGACTCCATGAGTCCATGGCCATCTCCAATCACCTTCCTCTCCTCTCCAGCTCTATTAAATCTCTACTGCTCGATCTCCCATTCCCAAACAATTGACCACCATTTTATAGGCTCAGAACCTCTCTCCCTCTAGCCCCTAAGCCCCCAATCACCGAGAGAAAAAGAAAGGGAGTTCATTTCTATCACTAGATCTATCCACTGCTTGCCTTGCCTTGTTGTTGTGTGCCTTTGCCTAAAGGTGTCTTCTGCTTGCTTGCTGTGTCACTTGCCCCACTTCCTCCCACTCTCTCTCTCTATGCTTGCTCTGCCTCCATGTGGCATGCTACCTTCTTCTCGCTCTAACTAACCACCACAGCCGCGCCGCAATGCCAAACTTGCCGTCACGACGCTGCTGCTGCGGTGGCTCTCGCGCACGGCATTGCAATGCCGCTGGCGATCGAGGAGTGACGACGGAGTAGCTAGCCCGCGGCCCCGGGGGGGGGGGGGTCTTTCTTGCTTGATTGATTCTTGCCCACGCGCGCCGTTGCCGACATGTTCAAGTCAGCACGGTGGCGCGGCGGCGGCGGCAAGGCGAAGGCCGTGTTCAAGCTCCAGTTCCACGCCACCCAGGCACGGACCCAATCGCTCCCGAGGAAGCGAAGTTTCGGTTTTTGTTTTTTTTTCTTGCTGATTCGATGTGAGGCATGACGGGACGCGTGCTTCGGTGGTTCTTGGTGCAGGTGCCGGAGAAGGGGTGGGAGGCGATGATGGTGGTGGTGACACCGCAGGACGTCGGCCGGCCGACGGCGCGGTCGGAGGGCGTGGAGGTCGCCGACGGCGCGTGCCGGTGGGCCACCCCGATCTTCGAGGCCACCAAGCTCCCCTCCGGCAAGGCCGCCGGCGACAAGATCTACCAGTTCCTCGTCTACGAGACCGTAAGCAACCAACCGCCGTGAAGCAATTGGTGATTTCTCGGAATGTTTTTGCTCGATTTTGACTCGGCAATGCCGTCCGGTGCAGGGGTCGAGCAAGGCGGCGCTGCTGGGTGAGGCGACGGTGAACCTGGCCGAATACGCGGAGGCGTTCAAGCCGTCGGTGGTGACGCTCCCGCTCAAGGGCAGCCCCGCCCCCGGCGCGCTGCTGCACGTGAGCATCTCATCTTCCCTTCCCTCTTAAAAAACTTTTGGCATTTTCCTGTGACCTGTGACGGCGACGCGCTCGCGGTTCTTGATTTGATGATGCTGGTGTTGTTCCCTGTGACAGGTGACCGTCCAGCGGGTGGTGGGTGGCGGCGGTGGGTGCGGTGACGACGGGAGGTGTGTTGGGTGGCGATTAATTTGGACACCTTTGCTGCATTGTGGTTTGAGCTTTAAGGATAGTCTCATCCCATCCCAACCAGATTCTTTTAGGCATTGCTGCTGCTGCTGCATTGTGGTTTGAGATTTAAGGATTGTGTCATCTCAACCATATTTATTTAGGCATTGCTGTTAGCCTGTTACTGCATTATGGTTTGAGCTTCAAGGATTGTATCATCTCAACCAGATTCATTTAGGCTTTGGTGCTGCATTGTGGTTTGGGCCTTAAGCATGCATCTGCTTTGGTTGTGGCATTGGTTGGTTGATGATTGATTCTTGCTCTTGGGGGTGGCAGTGAGAACGGCCACGTGCCAGCGGTGGCGGCGGTGAAGACACCGCAGCGGAGGACGCTGCAGAGCCAGCTGAGCCGGTGCGAGGACGAGGACGGGGACAGCGAGAAGACGAAGGCGGTTGCCGATGCGATGAGCCCTGTGCAAGTAAGTAGGGCTTGGGGAGTTCTTGAGAGCTTTGCCTTTTTGATGCATCATCATTGCATTGCTTTGTTTCATTTTGTGATGGCTATGAAAGAGGGCTTTTGGCATGCAAAGCAGATTGCAAAAGATAAGGAGGAAAAAAGGAGCCTACATTTACCTGATTGATCATTTGGGGGTAGCATTTGCTGCGTGACAATTTTTTTTGAGATATGAATTTCTCATGCCTGTAGAGAAGGGGGAGGGGGAGATTTTCGAACTAAACAATGCCACGTAGTATGTGATTTCCCCATATGTTTGTGAGATAATTGATATCTCCCTTGTACAGGATGGATTGGTGATAAGCAAACCTCCAGGGATGAGGTTTCCATCGAGAAGAAACATGCCGTCGTCTGTTGAGCCAATTGGCCACCTCCAGAATTCCAATAGCTTTGATGCCATTTCAATGTCGGGTTCAGATGGGAGCTCGGATAGATTTACCCCAAAAACTAGTGCAACAATGGACAGTACATTTCTTCAGGATGCCACCAATGTTCTCTCGCCATTTGCCAACAATGGCACCCCGAGGAACCCATTGACCAGCTCTGGTGACTGGTCAGGTAGCTCTGCTCCTGATGCTAGCACGGACGGGTCAACCAGCAACTTGGGTGAGACGGGATTAAGCGGGGCAGAGGATGATGTAGAGAAGCTAAGAAGTGAGATAGCCACTTTGACACGGAAACTGGATCTGTCAGATATGGAGTTGCAGACACTCAGGAAGCAAATTGTGAAGGAGAGTCGGCGGGGGCAAGATCTCTCCAAGGAAGTTAGTAGCCTGAGGGAGGAGAGGGATGCACTCCGAAGAGAATGTGAAGGACTTAGAGGGACAAAAAAGATGATCCATGATGCTAACGGATCAAGTAAACGTCTCTCGGATGGGGAAGATCCGTGGTCACAGATTGAAGAGCTAAAGCAAGAGGTGGGCCATGAGAAGAATCTAAATGCAGATCTGCGTGTACAACTGCAGAAAATACAGGAATCCAACTCTGAGCTGCTTCTGGCTGTGAAGGATCTTGATGAGATGTTGGAGCAAAAGAAGAGAGAGATTTCCATTCTGCAAGAAGAAACACATGAGGATCCCCAGGAGTTAGAATATGAACATGCACTTTCAAATGTGCATAGTGCTGGACACAAAATAGACTTATCTGAAGAGAGCTCGGACCAAGAGAAAGAAGATGAGCTTATGCTCGATGCATTGGTGAAGAAGAGTGATGGCATCACTACTTCTGAACTTGAAAAGAAGATTGTTGGGTTGAGCAATGAAATTGAGTTGTACAAGAAAGACCGTGAGGATCTCGAGATGCAAATGGAGCAGCTTGCACTTGATTATGAGATTCTGAAGCAAGAGAACCATGACATCTCTTCAAGGCTGGAGCAAACACAATTGAGGGAGCAGCTAAGGATGCAGTATGAGTGTTCAGCACATTTGGCTATAATTAGTGATCTAGAGGCCAATGTCGAGAGCCTAGAGAATGAACTTCAGGCACAATCTAAAAGATTAGAGGCTGATATAGAAGAAGTAATGTGTGCAAAGGTCGAACAAGAGCAAAGGGCCATAAAGGCCGAGGAGTCTGTGAGGAAGGCAAGATGGAACAATGCCACTACTGCCAAGCGACTTCAGGAGGAATTCAAGACACTATCTTCACAAGTGTCTTCTGCTTTCAGTGCAAACGAAGGGCTGATTGTGCAAGCAAGAAAAGAGGCCACAGAACTGCAGTTACAGAAGAGTCAATTGGAAGAATTACTACAGAAGGCCCAAGAAGAGCTCGGATCAGTCCAAGAACAACACCGGATGAAGATTCAACAGTTGTTGACCCTAGTGGATTTCGAGTCAAAAGAGACAGACAGGCTATTGATGGAACTCAAAAGCAAGAGTGACGAGTTCCAGAACCAGAAGAGATGTGATGAGGCAAAGTTAAATGCTCTATCAGAAGAAATCGACCAACTCAAAGCCAAGATTGACAAGCTGTCAAATGAGAGAGACAGTCTCTTCGAAAAGAATGAGCGGAAAAATAAGGAATTAGCTTCAAATGGTGAAAAGGAAATGCTCTTGCAAGACAAAACTGCTGAAATTACCTTGCTCAATAAAGAGCTTGCGTTGCTCAAGGACCAAGTGCAGACGTATTTGGAGGAGCTAAACGCTTTAAAGTTTTCAAAGAATGAAAAGGAGGAGACAATTGAGAAGCTGCAATCAGAGATTGGATCGTTGAAACTCCAGTATGACAACATGAAAAATTTGCTGTCCACAAAGGTGTCTGAGAAAGACAACCTCGCTTCTCAGGTGCTGAAGCTAAGAAGAGCCCTTGAAAGCAGGCAAGGTGCCAAGGAAAAAGGTGCCACTTCAGACGTGAAGGTAAATCCTGCAAAACGGATATATTTATAGTACTTATTTATTGTTGTTTTCCAGTTTGTCTATTGAAACCATTTTTTTGTGCTAGCTTTTTAGCATATGTCTGTATCCAAAGAAGGCTTATGTAAAATAAATAGAGATTGGAACAACTGCAACGCTCCAAACTCAACTAACATAAACTGGATATAAAAAAATCATCGAACATTTCCATAAGACCACTCATTTGAACCAGTAGGTGCAACTTTCCTTTTGTATTTAAGTCAGCGTCCTGAACGCACTCCTAAAAATCATGAAATCGTGAGTTGTGACCACAATAAGTAGGGCCAATTGTCTATGAAGAATTATCATGATTTTTTTTTGGTTGCACATGGGAAGACAAATTTGGCTGGAATAGCTTTATGTATAGAGGTCCCCACTAACAAGAATGTGATATTATACATCATTGAGCTGTTGGGCTTTTACATAGCAATGCTTAGATTGTAATCATACGCTTTGGTACCTAAGAAAGTTATACACAATGTTGTGTTTTGCAGGACAACCAGCATACTAATTATAAGCGCATCAAGCACACCACCACCACCAATGCGAGCAGTAATGCACTGCCAAGCACCAACAGACACAGTTCAAACGGTGACTGCAATGGGCATGACATGAGGTTATCATACGACTTAATTGCCACATTTACATATCTAATTCAGAAACACATGATCCATGACTGACTGACCTTCCTGCTGCCAATGACTTTACCAATGTAGGGATGCTGGAGCTCATGCCGACCAGTCGGTAAAGGAGCTGGACTTTCTGAAAGAGAGGAACAAGGCAATGGAGGAAGAACTGAAAGAACTGCACGAACGGTACTCGGAGATAAGCCTGAAATTCGCGGAAGTGGAAGGCGAGAGGCAGCAGCTCGTGATGACCGTGCGGACGCTGAAGAACTCCCTGAGGTGATCGATGGCTGCTGCTCACGCACGTTGTAGCTGCTACAAAGATTAGATGATACCCCGAGGGTTTTGTATAGGCGGGCAACTGGACGGTTTGTATGAAAAGAGAGATCCAGGTGCTCGCGGAGGCCACTGCCAGGCACCCAGGTTTGTAGGGTGTGGTCCACTGGTCGGTCACAATACACAGCATGTAGATCCAATCCTCCCACAATAATATTCTTTCTTTTCCTCTTCATTGGTGTGTGTGTAACATGTATTAGCTGCACCTGTAGAGTGTGTTGTGTTGTATAATTCCTGACTTTTGGTTGTGATGTGAAGAAAGAAAAGTGAGAAAAATGGTGTAACAGTTTAATGGTGTAACAGTTTGATCCTGGAAAAAAAAACTGTCTGCTGTGCGGTCTTCCAGGATGTATTTGTTTGCCGTCTCACCGTGCTTGCTGGCTCACAGATTGGAAGCTTCATCATGCACGAAGGCTGCAATTGTTCAGTTTCTGTGGTGTACGAGCCGGGAGGGGGAAGAGATGCAATGCAGTTTTTGTTACAATGGTAACTTTAGCGGTCATACATCATCTCGATCTGACTGTTTATCGTATCGATCGAACGGTCCTAATCTGACTGTTTAAGTGCTGGGGCGTTTCTAGCCTGGTCTAAAGTCTATGGTCTACACCACACCAGTACAGTACAGGGCCTCAAAACGTAATCCGGCACACGCGGCCGCGCCCGTGTGGTCAGGCCGCGCCGCCCGTGTCCCAACTCCCAACCGCGCCTGCTCGGCGGTCGCCACATGACGTTGCCCCGAGCCCGCGGCGGCTGCGTGACGCGATCTTTATAACCACCGATAAAAGTCGCCCCGAGCCGCGCGGCCTTGCGGCACGCGCGCTTGGGCTCACGCCGGCACCGTCGCCCGACGCCCCCACGCACCGCACCGCGCACGGCACGACCCACGCGCGGCCTAACTCACCGGTCGCGCACCTCGTCGCGCGCGGCTGTGCCAAGACGCTTCCCTCGGCAAGTAATATCACAGATAGTTATGGTTTTGAATATCGACCCAATATTAAAAACTCAACTTTCAACACTAATTTCTATAGAAATATATTTTAAAAATTTATTAAAATTATAATATTATGAAAGTATGTATCGAGGAAAATCTACACATATGATTTTCATGCATCCAATCTAAATGTTTAAAAATATATCGATAGCTAAAGTTTTAAAAGTTTAACTGCATATATCTTAAACCGATAAATTTACGTGAACCGAGAGAGCACGACCTCTCACCATACGTGTCTGTGATACAAACTACCCCACAGTCCCACCTTTCAAGTGTACAGCACGTATTTAAAATATTGTTTATAAATATATGACGTATTTTATGATTTGATACAAAAGTTAGCATGACGTTTTCTTTATACATCTAATAAATATCTAGATTTACTTGATATTCTCTATCTGTATATATTGAATATATTGTTTAGAGATAATAACTAAGGATAGTCAAGTTATTTTTAATATCTTCTTGATTTATGTGCTAAAAGAAAATAAAGTCTGTAAAACTGGATTCTTAGAGTTGGGATATCAACGAATACAATATGTGAGAGTAAGAACCAGCTTTGAATTGTGCCGTGCTGTTTCCAGTCCACATTAGCAACAAGTGGATTTTTTTTAGAGTTGCATAATTATTAAAGCATGAATAGAGAGTAGACGATGATTACTTACTCATTCGTTTGCTTCAGATTTATGCAACTTGTATTAAGAGAGAAAACATAAAAGCACTCTCTTTTTTTTTTGAAAAGTGGATCTGATTAAACTTATCACTCGATGGATTGGTGACGTTTAAGTTCTCCAAAGTTTAGATGGAAACAGAGAATAGTAGTGCAAATCAATGCGAGCTTCAGGTAGATGAAGCTAATGAATGACTCAACATTTCGAATGCTTTCCAGTGGTAGTTCTAGCAACAGAACGAATCATCAACATCTAGCATAAATGTTTTGACGCGAAGCCACTCAAACAAGGGCACTGAGTCATGACCTACCTACCGGTATTTTGTACATACATGCATTAAATATAATGTATATATAAATAATAATTAAGAACAGTAAGTCATTATCAATATCTCTTAATTTATGTATCAGTAGAGAATAAGCTCCATAAATTTGGACGAATGAGTATTATATAACCATCATATCTGGACCCAGATACAACGAAAATACACAAGATCGATCGACGTAACACACGCACAAAGCTAGACACCTTATCTCACGCACAAAGCACAAGACTAGTAAACACTCGATCAACACACACAACACGCGCCATTTATTCATACACCATATCCCAGCACAAAGCTACACGGCGTAGTACTGAAAAGTAAGCTAGGTCGACACGTATGCATATATAACACGCCGCAGGTGCGCACGTAGCCATGAGCCCGTGATAGGAAGATGCGGCGGCGGCACGCGGCCGCTAGCAGCGCGGGATGGTGATGCCGCAGGAGGCGATGGTCCTCCGGTAGTCGGGGTTGTTGGTGTAGCGGCCGTACACCGGGTTGCGCGCGTACTGACAGAAGCACCCCTGCTGCGCCCGCAGGTTCGAGCAGCACGCCGCCGACGGCGACGCCCCGCCGATGATGCCCGGCGCGCGCCCCGCCTTGTACTGCGCCGTCGCCCCGCCCGCCAGCACCACGCACATCGCCGCCGCCTTAGCCATGGTCCGCCCTTCCCCCTTCGATGATTCTTCCATGCACAGGGTGAAGCGTGCAAGCAGGAGTTCTTTCCGGCGACGGTAGTAGCGGTGGTGAGACCGTGAGTGTGAGAGATGCGGTTGGTGCCACAAGGGAAGGTGCAGCTTCCTGGTATTTGTAGGCAGGAGGAGGCGTTGCGGACGGTGCACCCTGCGTGAGCACGAGGCGGTTCGGACGCTTCAATCCTGTGGAACAGGTTAAAAGGTAAGGTGTCTAATTTGTCTTTCGAAGCGTTGAGCATATCCTAAAAGAATCTATGAGTATAAATTAACCATTATCTTGACACGTCTTTTATAGAGAACGAATAAAATTTATTTATTTTCTTAAGATTTGTGTTCACTACTGCCTTGTCCCGTGCGTCTCCGGTTCTTTTTCTCTCATCACAATTGTGCCACATTCGTGTCGTGCCGACTGAGATCAGATCTATTTGCACTAGCACGACGTGTCTAGGCTCGCCGAAGGCAAGTCGGACCGACACGGTAGACTTGCTAGGCTATGATGGCATGACACGGTCTAGACCCACTACACATCGTACCTAGCCTGGCCCGGCACGATGCCCATGTCAGTATGACTTACTTGGCAGTTGCCAGTTGGATCGTAATGGCAGACACGAACAGGAACAGCAATACATCCGGAGGCATGCAGTGCTGATCAGGAGGCTTCAGCTTGTGACGATGCCTCAAGTTTCAGCAGCGCACGAGATTATGGTCAGTTCGTCGCCTTATTCGTTTTATCCTACTGCTGATATGCTAGGAGTCGTCAAGCATGTTATGCTAACCATCATGACCTTCTGATGGTTGATCTTGTCACACAAGGAACTCTTGCCCTAATTTATATCCTGTACAGCATCGGGCTGAAGTTAAACAGGTTTTTAACCAGATCATCAGATCAAAACAGAAAACGGCACAGGGAACTAGGGAAGGGAGGCCTTTTCCCTCTGAATTAGGTTTCCCCTGCAGATAGTCACCGCTACAGCCATAGCGGCGTTCTTTCATAATCCGTTTGCCTTTCACGTCCTAAATTTGCTCTGTGATTATCAGATTATGTATGGATAACTTTGTGAGTTGCACTTTCTGTTTCTTCTTAAAAAAAAAGGCTTTCCATTTTGTTTTCTGCATTGCCGTCGGATTTTAGTAGGCAAAATAAGCAAAAAAATTTGATAGTTCATATGATTTTAAGGGAAGATTGGAATTTGCCAAAAATTAAAATTAAGCATCAGCCACACTAAAGAGACTTTACGTGATGCCGACTAAGGAAAGGTAGATGTGGATGAGAAAATCGTCAACAGAAGATTGGAAACAAGAATATTTGGAGGTGGACGAGGACTATAAGGAAAGGTTGATCCAATACAAAGAAGGAGACTTTAAACACAGTCTAATATTAAATTGGTTGTTTTAGAATATAAATACCCTGTACTGATTGACAAAAAAAATTGCACACGCCAACCTTTACTACTTTTTTGCATATGCTTTTCCTATACCTTATGAGTAGACCATAGCTAGTAGAATTTTACCTTCGTAATTCGACTTTAATCAACACTGTTTTACATTAACGTGTTGATCAATTTGTGAGTTACACCTATCTTTGTTTCAATATTTCGTTCTTGTTTATTATTGCTTCGCACCACCGATGTTTTGTCTTAGATCGACTTTCTTCAAGTGTACCTACAGTTGACTTTACCGATTTATTGAAAAATCGGCTGGCATGTCATACACACCGCTAGAAAGCACCTTACATAGAAACTTGATGATGTTGTCAGGAATTTTTTTTATGGCAACATCTGCTTGACTCACTGGAATCGTCATATATGATTTGAAGGCCACTTCTCTTTTCCGTTGTATTGAACGGCCGTATAAGTGCGTCTGGGGCTGAGAGACGGGAGATGCCTGAAGGCTGGCCGCGTTGGAGGTGGGCTCGCTGCGTAGCGGCATCACCAATTGCGGCAGCTTAGCCAGCGCCTCCTGCACCCCGCGCAGTCATCTCATCGTCGTCCTCCTCTGCTCCTCTTCGCCGCCGGTCAGTCGGTTGGGTGTATGGTGTTAACCGTATCCCCCACGCGCTGGCGTAAAAATCGACGGAAAGGAGAAGGCCCTATGGAGCAAAGGGAAGCGGGTACGTTGTCACACTCCCTGCCCTAATAAGATCACACTAACGAATGGGGCTTACCGAGATTTAGAGTGTATTTGGTAGGGCTTCAACTCTATCAGATCTGTGGATCTGATGGAGCTGGGTATTTTTAGCTCCATCAAATTCGCGGAGTTGGATCTGTGAGTATATTAAGAGTGTTTAGATGGATTATCTTTTCAAATTTTAGACGAAAAATATAAACTTAATTCATTTTATTTTAGCCTACAAGTTTCAGATCTCAGGTGAAACTGAGATCTAAAGTTCTACCAAACAAACCCTTAGCGTAGATCGCCGGCCGTTGGTCGGTATTACGTCCGGAATAAACCTCCATTTTTTTTTCTCTTCCGTTTTTTGAAAGGACCTCTTTGGACGATTTTCAGAAACTACATGCAGCACAGCCCATCACAACCTTGCAGCAGGCAGCTCACTTGGTCCGTACTGCTGTTGATTAGGCTAGTCCTTGAATTAATTAATTGTATATAATCACTTCATGGGCCGGACGTTCATGGGTATCACGTCCGGGAGGCTAATGGGCTGGACGTTCATGGGCATCACACGTCCGTGAGTTTTTGAGGCTTTCAACACTTCGTTCGATTTTTTTTTTCTTTCACAGCCGGAGCACGGAGGCCGACGAGTTGGAATGCACACCATGGTGAGCACTGGCACGCACAGGGTTCGCAGTATTGTCGATAGTCGTTTGAATTTCGCAATTATCGATTATATTGAGCCAGTATATTATAGTAAATCGATTAAATTCAAATTTTTAAAAAAAATCAGAAAAAATTATGCGATGTAAATATCGCGATAATTGTTGAATATCGTGCAACAATCGCTCACAAAATCGACCGTCGAAGAACATGAGTTCACAAAATCGCTCGCAAAATTTTGATCGATTATCGAGGCAAGAGCGATTATCGATGAAAATCGATTTTTTTTTCTTCAAAAAGTTTAGTTTCGAAACCCTTCAATTTCTACCGATTTTCGATCCAATTTTTTTTATTTTTCGAAAATCTTGATACGATCGATTATCGCTACATCTTGTGAACCCTCCCGAGCTGTTGCGACATGCGAGTTCGAAAGGAGAGATGGTTGGACGGATGTGAGATGGGCAGCGATGAGGAAAGAAAGCCGTGTGCCGGCGTCGGTAGCCACTCCGAAGGCACACATGTTGTTGGACTTAACCAGTAGTACTGCAGTATAAGGGGAGCTAAGTCTGGTCCCTTCTCAGGGAAAATTAACGCTCGATCAATTCAACGTAGAGGAGAAGCTGCAGACTCTTGAACCCAAGGACTCCTTTTAGAACAGAGTATAAGCGTGTCAAGAAAAAGAACTACACGATGGTTTTCTTGCTAGCTCCAATGGAGGAGGCTCTGTACGGGGATCTTTGTTGCGATGTGTTGTTAGATCATGGCCCGTGGCTATACCACGAGTAGTGTGTCGAGTTGTCCAGCTCTCTCTGAGTGGAACGTCGATGAACCTGACACTAGCATTGCCTTGGGCCACCACACCCGGGCCTGCCCTCGCACGGCCCAGATAAGCCGCGTGGCCTGCTAAAAAACGACGAAACAATGGTGCCATAGACCATAACTAGATGCATACACGCGGTGCCACGTGAGGTTTTTTTTTTGTGATTTGTTAGAACTCTAGGGTTTTTTATAAAAGAACACGGTCTGAGTCTAGATGTAATTTCCCACGAGGGCTTTTTGCAAAAGGGCTCGAGAAGGAGCTTCATTTGAACTTATGGAACCACGAGTTTTTAGCAAAAACAATCGGCGGGAGGACTTAAACGTATTTTTAGAATTTTTGAAGGGTCTTTTACGAAAGATCTAGGGGCTTGAATGCAATTTTAGAATTTCTAGAGAGACCTAAACACAAATTCAAAATTTCTGAAGGACCTTTTTGCAACAAAAAAACTGGTAGGAAGATCCGAACGCAAATTCAAAACTTTTGGAGGGGCTCTTCGCAAACTTAGTAATGTGGCGCACCGAGAACCCTACCATCTTTAATATAGGTAGTATGACATGCTCTTCACCTTTTTCAACTTCCACCCTGTTGGAGAAAACATACTAACTCCCAAAGGAAAGACCTCATATCCCACAAACATACCTCCTCGGGCGCCTACGGGAGGCTCCCTCATACCTCCGCGGGCGTGCTACGGGGTTCCCTCATGCCCCCACAGGCGTGCTACAGGAGACTCCCTCATACCACGAGAGGCACCCTCCTGCCCCTATAGGCATACCCCACGGGCACTCCTTACGGGATGCTCCCTCATGCTCCCGCGGGCATGCTACGGGAGGGCTCCCTCATGCTACGGGGCACCTCCTACCCTCAGGCGCGCTCACGGAGGCTCCTCTTACCCCGTGGGCATACCAGTGGCGCTCCTTACGGGAGGCTCTCTCATGCCACAGGAGGCACCCTCCTAACCCCGCGGGCGCTCCTAACGGGAGGTTCCCTCATGCCCCTGCGAGCGTGTCACGGGAGGCTCCTAGAACAAAACATTGTAAAATTCATAAGTCACCCATACCATAATCCTAAAACAAGTTCATACAAAATGAGGGGAGCACGCCCCTATTCTTGTATGAGCTTGTCCATAAGACACTTTACAAATCAGGAGCCATTCGGGCACCCATGTAAGCGCCCGGTGAGCTTACGGTTATAGCTGTTTGGGCACTATCGCGAGTGCCCAGGCAAGTCTAGGCTAAGGCGGAGGCAATAGAGCCCGGACGTGTGCCCGCGTGCTGCACCCATGGCATAGGAAGCATCGCTCTTGTGATATGCTATGTTTCCCTCCTTCCATTCTCAAGTCGAGGGTGCCGAATCGATGCCTGCCTATGCGTAGCGCTTTGTGGCTCAACCCACCCGCCTGCCGCTTGGCAACCGAGTGGCAACGGGCGGAAGGTTGAGCGTCCGGTTACTAGTATGTGCGATGGCATGCGGGATGTGATCCTTATTTTCGACCAAGGTTGGAAGAGGATGGCTAGTTGAAAAAGTAAGGAACACGGCTCCCCTACTTTGCTCTTCTTACTCGGACCGGACAAAAAGGATACGCCTGTCAACCGATCTGTGGCTACCCTCAAGCCATGGTGGCCATAGGCATTTTAAAACTGCCTGAATCCAAAGGAGCCGGCTATGACGCCGACACCTTTGTGATCGCGAGGGGAGAATGACACTCAAAGAAAAACCTAAGGGTGTTGTGGCGTTTACAACATCCTTCTGCCCCTCAGGCACTTTTCAACGTGCCTAATGGACAGGGGGGCTAGTGTTGGAGAAAACATACTAACTCTTGAAGGAAAGACCTCATATCCCACAAGCATGCCTCCACGGGCGCCTACGGGAGGCTCCCTCATACCCCTGCGGGCGTGCTACAGGGGGTTCCCTCATGCCCCCATGGGTGTGCTATAGGAGGCTCCCTCATGCCATAGGAGGCACCCTCCTGCCCCTGTGGGCATACCCTGTGGGTACACCTTACGGGAAGCTCCCTCATACCCCCGCGGGCGTGCTACGGGAGGCTCCCTCATACCACGGGAGGGTCCCTCATGCCACGGGAGACACCCTCCTACCCTCGCAGGCATCTACGAGAGGCTCCCTCATGCCCCCGCGGGCGTGCTACAGGAGGGCTTCCTCATGCCACGGGAGGCACCCTCCTACCCCCGCGGGCGTCTACGGGAGGCTCCCTCTTACCCCCGTGGGTATACCCCGCGGGCGCTCCTTCATGCTCTTGCGGGTGTGCTACGAGAGGCTCTCTTATGCCACGGGAGGCACCCTCCTACCCCCGTGGGCGCTCCTTGCGGGAGGCTCCCTCATGCCCTTGCGGACGTGTCACGGGAGGCTCCCTCATGCCTCCGCAGGCATGCTACAAGAGGCTCCCTCATGCCACGAGAGGCACCCTCCTACCCCTGCGGGCGTCTACGGAAGGCACCCTCCTACCTCCCGCGGGCATACCCCGCGGGTGCTACTTACGAGAGGCTCCCTCATGCCCCCGCGGGCATGCTACGGGAGGTTCCCTCATGTCCTCGCGGGCGTGCTACGAGAGGCACCCTCGTACCTCCGTGGGCATCTACGAGAGGCACCCTCCTACCCCCACGGGCGTTTACGGGAGGCTCCCTCCTACCCCGTGGGCTTACCCCGCGGGCGCTCCTTACAGGAGGCTCCTTCATGCCCCACAAGCGTGCACGGACGCCCTCATGCCACGGGAGGCACCCTCCTACCCGCGCAAGATCTACGGAGGCTCTCTCCTACCACGTGGGCATACCCTGCGGGCGCTCCTTACGGGAGACACCCTCCTACCCCGTGGGCATACCCAAAGTCCCCTATGGGCCCCAGAGTCAGAGGCCTACCCCTACGGGACGATGCCGTGGGATCCACTACCTCCTCGCCGAAAAGACCAAGATGCCCCCACTTGATCCGCGCCAGAAGGGGTACGATGGTACTTTGTGTAATGATGGCGCCTATAAAAATCCACAGAACCCATGCTTATAACTCGAGCTCTCATTGAATACAAATCAACTCATCGTGTGTTCCTCGGGAGCCTAGACTAGGAGCCCCTCCCTACTCCCGGGAACACACCGACCAAAGTAGGACGCTTGCTTAGCGCCCAACCCGTATAAATCCTTGTGTCAACTCTTTCTCTCTGGACATAGGTCCGTAAGAGGCCCGCGTTCACTCCCTCTTGTGTCACATTTTCAAACATACGACACACCCACTTCTTCTCAGATCCTTTTTCATCCCTAAAAATCTCTAACAGAAAAATTACATTCATAACAAATAAATTAATTACTTAAAAAATATAATATTTATACCAACAACTTATCCTCTCCATTTATTGTGTGTGGCAAAGGTGTGATGCAAACAACGGTGGCGAAGCCAAGAGCGTGATGTAAGTTAAGCTCAACAGCAAAGACATAATGTGAATCGAGACGAAACTTAATGAAGCACTACGGTATAGCTTAGGTATAATACAAGCTAAACTCAGCGACAACAATTTAACTGCTAAACAATATTATTTTAAGTTTTTAATATTACAGGGTACCATAAAATTACCCTTCCCTCTTCAGTAGGGAAATTCGACTAGTGCTTAGAAAACACCGACCAGCGCAGCAAAGACTGACGCGACTGCCTCCGCCTCCCGGTCCCGGACTTGCTGCCACGTGACGAGCTGACGGCTTCCCTGCCGGAAAAAACGCCGAAACACGATCACTCCCCATCCTGTCGGCCAGCCGATAGGTGGACCTTCCAGTCGCTTCTCCGCGACGGCCCAACGCCGTCACGGCACGAAGAAAGGCCGCCACGCGTCCTCTCGGCCACCCGTCCACCCCCACGTGTGCGTCGAGGTGGCAGCCACCCCCGACCTGCTGCCTCTTATATCCTCAGTTCCTCACCTTACCCACGCAGATCAGCTCTCGATCGCATCAACGTTCCAATTTGCAAACATCAGGTTCGCATAATCCAATTCGCTAGCAGCAAGGTCGTCCGCGACGACGATTGTTCGATGGATGCGCCGGCCATGGTCATGCGCAAGCACGTCCCCGAAGACGTCGGCCTCCGGAACATCGCCGGTGAGTTTTGTCTTGTTGGTTTCTTGGTTCCCGGCAAGTGGCAGTGGGTATATTCGTTGCTTAGCTTGGTTGGTTGTGGCATACGTGCGTGCAGCTGATGAGGGAGGGCAGCAACAGCTGCACCGGGACGACAAGGAGCACAAGCCGGTGCTCAAGAAGGTCAAGGAGAAGGTGAAGAAGATCAAGAACACCATCGCCGGCCACGGCCACAACGGCGGCGGTGACCACGGCGACGAGCGCGGCGGCAGCGGAAGCAGCAGCAGCGATGAAGACGAGGAGGTGGTGGTGCAGAGGGAGGCCGCGATGGAGAAGGGCGGGTACCAGGACGACGTCGAGGACAAGCCCGTCGTCACGGAGTCCGACCCCGAGGTCCACGGCGCGCCGAGTAAGCGCTAGATGCACGGCACAACTGAAATATTGTTATTCTCTGATGCTTACACGGCTTTGTGCGATTGATTCGTTGCAGTGTACGACTCGCCGGGGATCCCGACCGTGCAGGAGGTGGAGGACGACGACGCCCCGAGGGTGAGGCTCGGCGACCTCGGCGGCCCCGTCGTTGAGGACCCGGCCGTGCCACGCTCGACGACACCCGCGGCGCGAGGTGGGGAGGACATCGGCACGACGCCCGTCGTGCGAGCCTTCGAGTCGATGACCGTGTCCGACGACCCGCCACACGTGGGAGCGGGGAAACGGGATGTCGACCAGCACCACAAAGAGGCAATGCCGGTGTCGGACGGCGGCGGGGAGGAGTGTAACGACGCGCCCACGGACGCGACGACGGAAGGCGGCGCGTCCGGAGAGACCTACACGGACAAGATCAAGTCCGCGGCGGCGGGCACCACGGAGTACGGCAAGAAGCTGGCGACCACGGTGTACGAGAAGGTCGCCGGCGTCGGGACCGCCGTGGCGGGCAAGGTGCAGCAGGCCACGCAGTCGGCCGGCACCGCCACCCCCGGCGTCGGGGCTCAGGGGACCGCGCAGGACGACTCTACTGCGACAGCCACCCCCGGCGCAGGCGGACCGGGGAGCGGGCAGGACAAGGGAGTGACGGTGACGGGGTACGTCGCCGAGATGCTCCGTCCGGGGGACGAGGACCGGGCCCTCAGCGAAGCGATCTCCGGCGCCGTGCAGCAGCGTAAGGAGGAGGTCGGGAGCACGGTGGCGCAGCGGGTGCCGGCCCCAGGCCCGGCGATGGCCAAGGCGCGCGAGGTACCAGCCCAGGCAATGGCCAGGGCTCGCGAGGCCGTCGCGTCGCTCACCGGCGGGAACCGCGTCTCCGAGACCGTGCAGCCCACCACAGGTACATTACATACCACCACACTGTCGCAGAAACTTTAGCCATTACTAGTGACTCGGATCTTTGTGATGCAGAGGGGAACGTGAAGCAAGGAGTCGCGGTGGAAGGGCCAGAGCTTCGCGGGGAGGAGATCGAATGCGCGAAAACGAACATGAACATAATGTGAATTGTTAAAAGTGTTTACGAGCATGGATCGCCTCTCTCGCGCATATACGTAGCGTGTGATTAGTACTACTATATGGAGTCACGGTTGGTTGATGTGCGCTGTGAAGTGGTTGGTTGATCTGAGGCTTGCCTCGTGTGTGTTCTGAATTTCTGGGCTTGTTTCAGCAGTGTTCGTGTAATGTGTTTTCGTGCGAGTGTCCACACGTTTTTGTTGTGTCTGTAAGCTGTATGTAGAAGACGTTCTGTTTACTGCGCTGCTTTTGTTCGTCACTTCGAGTGGTGCCTTGTTCACCAAATGGAACTTGATAAGTTGATGTTTACCGTCACTCGATCTTCACCAAATGGAATTTGGTCAAGAACTGCTGCTAAAAAACTGAGCTATGCCTATATGCCCGTCCGGTTTTCTAATTACTCCCTTAGTCACAAATCCTCCGACCGGGTTATATAAATAGTCACAAATCCTCCTACCTAGTTATGTAAATAGCTGTTTCACAGTGTAACTTTTAACTATCAATATCTTCTTAAATATTAAATTCATAATATTATAATTGTATTGAGTTTATAAATATATTATAATAAAAATTAGTGTTTAGATTAAAATTTTGTAAAAACCGGTGAAATTTTGTTAAAATCTCGGATTTTAGGTCACCACGAATTACTCGTTGAATTTAAAATTTTGATTTTTTTTTGAAATTACTACAGTATTTTTGAAGTATATGAAACCAGATTTTGGATTTTGCTATTTTATGGTCGGATTTGGTCTAACAATAACTTTTAAGAAAGCCACCACCTATTAAAATTTATTGAAAAACTGAATTTTTGAGTCATTTTAAAATTTTGGCACAAACATTATTAGATTTTTTTTCAAATTTTTTTTACGAGAGTTTAAGAATGGACTCAGTATCATTCTATAAAAAATTGAAAAAATTTCAATTTTTTTGTTTACTCAATCAAATATATGTAAAATATATGTAAGCATTGAACTTCATTTATTACATTTCAAAAATAAAAAAGAGAGAACATAAATGGCATAGTACTTTGTAAGAATTTTATATCACTAGTGTGTGATTACAATCATGATTCAAATTTTTTATAAGATCTTAAGAATCTCTTAGCACTCACATTTTCAAAAATTATAAACTTTTTTTATTGCTAAAGCAAATCTATATATTGATCATCAGACTTTTATCAGGATGTAAAACTGTCATAAATTTATTGAAACATTCCTATACATCGACCATCTACAAATTTTTTAAAATTTTTGTAACGTGGTTTGAACATTTTTTATTTTTTAAGTTCCTTGGTAAGGCTTTTAACAGTAGCATTGTACGAAAATTTAAAAATTCATAACTTTTTATTATCATGTGAAAAACTTATGAGAATATTATGGATGTGTCAGAATCATTCATAAAAATTTCAAAATTTTATAACGTAGTTTGTTCTAATTTTCATTTGGTTTAAACTTATCGGTCAGCGTTTTATCAGGACAGTAGCAATATTTGAATTTTAAAAAATTCTTAAGATTTTATAATCATCTGAAATTTTTATGGGAATATCACCGATGTGTCGAACTCTCCATAAAATTTTTGTCATCGTTTGACGACTTTTTGGCTAGTATAAAACGTTGAAATTTTAGGTCAACCAACCGAAATTTGGGTTTTTTTTCCGATTGCACATGGATCGGACTTGAATTTTGGTTTTTGAATTTTGGCCGAGATTTGTCCGAAATACCAAGATTTCAATAAAATTTTGGATTTCTATCCAGGCGAGATTTTATCAAAAATAAAATTTGAATCCTTATGCTCAAGTAGCGGATCCTCTTACAAAGTAGAACACAGGTGAAACAAAAACAAGTAGAACTGCCTAGGGTTAACAAAATCGACTGAAAATCGCGAAAAATAATCGTATTACGTCGGTATCCTAAACCAATCAAATTCAAAAAAATTGAAAATAATTATATCACATAAAACGGTTAAAAATCGGTGAAAATCGAGCTATTTTAAAAATTAGCCGCAAGAAAAGTTTAATTTGTCAGTTGATTTTTGATCAATTTTTGATTTTTTTTATTTTTTTCCAAACCGTTTGATTTCGAAACCAGTTTTTGGCGATTTTCACGATAAATCGGTATCAACGAGGTCTCAATTTCTCTGCAAAACGATTTTGTTAACCCTAGAACTGCCCAATTCTTTGAAATAAAGAAGAAACAAGTAGAACCACCGAAGTTAGTCTTAGTCCAACTTTTCTAAACTTCAGTTAGGCCCGATTGAAACGTTATAATTTTTCTAAATTTCCGAGGATTGAAGTGTTTCCGATTAAATTCAAACGAATTTCCCGTGAAGTTCTTCTTTCGTTCCAATGTTCCCTTACCTGATTACGTGACAACAGGTGTTTCGCCCTACTGAAAGAGAAAAATGAACAGTCAAAAATGTTTTTATTTCTAAAACCTGCATGCTTTGGTTGACTTTTTCTTTAGCTTAAAAGAAAAAAAACTAAAGTCTAAATAAATATGTAGCTTTTTAATTGTGTTTTTAAATTCATAAGTCTCCACATGACTAAAAGAAAAAAAATACACATAAGGTGTTTTTTTTCTTAGGAAGAGTCAAATTTATACTAATATCACCGAAGTTAAGGTAAACTTACTTGCCACTGCCCATATATAAAAGCCGACTTGCAGTTGCCATGTCAACCCTAGGACTTCTAGCCCATAAAGCCCATAATCAGTTCGACCACAATCATCGACGGACTTCCCACCTCGACGGCCTAATTTGGCATGCCACAACACCACGCGTCCGTATTCGCCCTAGCCTAAACTCGACCCGTAAAGTTATTTGAGGGCCTGTTTGTTTCAGCTTTGGATTCTCTAAAAGCTGATTCTGGATTGTGGTCGTAGAGAAGCTGATTCTCCAAAAGCTGAAATCCAAAAGCACATATAAAGTGGATTCTAGTGTATATGGATAAGCTGGATTGTGAGAATCGGATTCTAAAATCAGGCTGTTTGTTTCTGATTCTGCTTTTAAGACCAGAATCCAGAATCAAAAGCTAAAACAAATAGGCCTCGAACTCGGACCCAAATATAGGCCTTGCCACCAAAGCCCTAACCTAGTGATGGCTAGATGGGCCGGGCCAGATGGGCCGACACGCGGCACGGCACTGTGTGCCCGGCCCAAGCACGCACGGCCCAGCCCACCGTGCCGTGCTTGGGCGGAGGTGCGGCATGGCGGGTCGGCACGGCATGGCACGACCGTTTAAAAAATAGTCGTTTATAGCCGTTGCAGACTTAAAAATTCAAAAAAATCCAAAAATTCAAAAAATCCTAAATTTTTCCTATAAATAGGTGGCTGCCCTCTCCCCATTTCCACACCAACAATCTTGCATTCTCTTCTAATCATTCTCTTGTGGAAATTTTTTTGCTCTTAGTGGTAATTTAGCAAAATTAAAAATAGTTTTGTCAAAAATCCGGAATTCGGCTTTCGGCTTCAGTCAAGAAATCAAGGTGATAATTGCGATTTATTTTTTCATTTTGTTAGTATTTTAAATCATATTTTAGTATTAATAGCGTTGTTATTTCTTGTAGTTTGCTTTTTGGAGCCCGGGGATTTTCCGTCGTTCCCAACTTCTGATTTCGGTATTTCACCCGAGGAGTTTCTTGCATCATATGCCCAAGAAGCTGCAGGAGTTGTGTCATCTTCAGGCTCTACAAGTGCTACTGCGTCGACAAGCACCGGGACGAAAAGAACAAGACGCAGTACATCGGGAGTCTGGGAAGATTTCACCAGATTTTTGAGGCATCAAACAACGTCCAATCAGGTATCTTGTTTGTAAATATTGCAAGCATAAATTATCTGCGAAATCTTCAGTGAAGCGGGCACTTGAAGAGGCATCTTGACAAATTGTAGAAAAAGCGGGTGGAGCAGGGCACTTGAAGAGGCATCTTGACAATTGTAGAAAAAGCGGGAATGGCTTTGAGATTCGCACAATCTGCAAAGACAACCCGACGGTATGGTACGAATCGAGACTACAATCTCGAGGTAGCTCGTGAATCTCTTTGTCGTTTAATCGCTTCTCAAGATCTTTCTTTAAACTTTGGTGAGTCACCGCGTTTGAAAACTATATTAGGACCGCTCATAATCCTAGGTTTTCTGCGGCTTTCTAGATAGACAACAAGTAGAGATTTGATTAAATATTATAATAATTGTCGCAATAACCTAAAAAAATTTAATACATGTACTTTTTCTGTGTCTTTGACATCTGATATATAGAGTGGTAGAGCTAAAGAGGATTACCTTAGTGTAGTTGCTCATTATGTAAACGAGGATTGTCAACTAGAAAAGAGAATTGTAAGATTCAAATTAATTGATGTAGCACATACTGGTGAAAATATTGCTGATTGTATTGTAAAAGTTGTGAAAGATTTTGGTCTTAGTGATAAGATTTTTGCAATAACATTAGATAATGCTTCTCCAAATACTTCTGGCATGAACATTCTTACTCCGCTTTTCAATTCTTGTGCTGAATCTTTCTTATTACATCATCGTTGTGCTTGCCATATTATTAACCTTATAGTTAAATTTGGTTTGAAGAGGTTAGATCAGTATCTTGAACCTTTTGCAATATCTTACTTAAATTATTCTAATCAACGAGTAGCAGCATTTAAGACTTATTGTATTGCAATGAATATGCGTCCGCGTAAGTTTGGTCCGAATATGCCTGTTAGATGGAACTCTACTTACTTGATGCTTAAGCATCTAATACCATATGAGAGCACATTTTCTGCTTTTATTAACACGCATTGTCATACACGGTATGGTCACTCGGTACTCACAGAGCAACATTGGTATATTGCTAAATACTTGCTTGTCATTTTAGAACTTTTTTGAATCTACTATTGCTTTATCTGGAGTTTATTACACAACCTCTCCTTTAATTGTGCATCATATTTTAGAAATTGCTACCCACTTAAAGAGCCACGAAAATGATAATGTCTTGCATAAAGTTGTTTGTGCTATGAAAACTAAAATTTTAAAATATTGGCAAAAATTCCTATGTTATATGCATTTGCATTTATTTTAGATCCTAGAGCTAAAATTCGGGATTCATTGATGTTCTCTCACTTCTAAGTGATGCGGTAGGTACTTGATTATTCCAGCTTATTTTTAATCGTCAGTGCTAACTTATCTCAAGTTTATGATAAGTACGATCGGAAGTTTGTTTGGAGTTCGCATGCAATGACCCCACAGACCCATAGCAGTAAGAAGAAACCGCGGGGAAAGATATGGGTGCGGTGGCTCTTCCTCAAGGAGTTCGACTACATTAATGACAAGTGCGGACACATCAAGTGGTGGGAGCTAGTGCCTATCTCAACAATGACAACATCAACTACCAAGAGAAGCAAGAGGAGGACTTTAACATTTTGCGGTGGTGGCACGAGCACAAGATAACATATCCGGTGCTTTCCATACTAGCACGGATGTGTTAACTGCCTGTCTCCACGGTTTCTTCAAGTCCGCTTCATCTATCCTAAGAATAATCGAGGAGAGAAGAACAAATCTAACAAGTGAGATGGTGGAAATACTTCTCACTTTGTGAAAGATTGGGAACAAGTCGATCAATGAGCTCAACATCTGCGAGAAAATCTTGAAATTGGCGGAGACGTTCGAAAATCTTTATCTAGATAATCAGGAAGAATAATTGTAATCTTCACTTTTTCCGTGTATCACTGAGCTATAGGCCGTACTCTTTTTTCTTTGCCAAGGTTTTCTCGTGTTGAGTTTTTACTTGGCAAAGTTTTTAACGAGGCAGCCAAACATCAATAAAGCTCATTATTTAATTCAAATTATTTATCTTATTTTAGAATTTATCTCGTATTTTAGCTTTCTCTTAATTTATATATATATTTAAAAAGTTGTTGTACACCTTCGAGTTTTTCTAATTATTTTAAATTTCTCCCATTTTCTGAATTTTTTTCATATTTTTTTTGTATTTTGTTTATTTTTCTAATTTTTTCTGATTTTTTCAAATTTTGTGAAGTTAAACGGGTTACCAGGTGCCGACCGACCCGTTTAACCCGCTAAGGATCGGCCGAGACGCAGACGGCCCGACCCAACAAGCGGGCGTGCACGGCGCCATCCGCACGTGGTCGATCCGACACGGCCTGTTTACAAGCCGAGCTTAAACGGATCGTGCTGGATTTTAATCGGACCGTGCCGGGCTGGCCCGTTTGGCCATGTCCTAACCCAAGTGAAAAATTGGGCGGAATCGGAATCGAAATCGAGCGCACGACGGCAACACCTGGGCTCCCCTCCTGCTCCTTTTGGCGCCGCCGCTCTCTCTCAAACGCCACAACTCGAGCCAGATCGAGCAGAAGCTGCGCTGCCGCCGCCACTCTTCACCCTTCCAACCAAAGCTTGCCACCACCTCTCTCGCAGTCGCTCGCGGGAGATGCGTTTGTGGGAGCTCCTGAGCGCTGCCTCCTTATGATCCCTCCTCCGCTCCGAGCAGCCCGGCTGTTCACCGCCCGCCTCTGGCCGTCGAGGCGCCTCTGCGGCTGCCATTCGAGAGGCGGCGTTGAGAGGCCCGACAGTGGGCAGCAGGATGCTGGTAGCATTCATGAGAGAGTCGGGGAGGAAGGCCCCGATGCCGGCCGCGTCCCGCAGGAGGTGCTCCTCCGGCTGCCGCCACCCGGCCGGCCGGATAGCGACGACGACGATGATGGCGAAAATTTGCCTTCTGGTTCCGGTTCTGGTCCCAGGAGGAGGTTCTTTGAGGAATCGAGGCTGGAGGCGGACAGGGTTTTCAGGTTCTGCTGCAGGACGGCCCGGGGTTCAGTGCCCGCCAGGCGCTCGACGAAATGCGCCCGAGGGTGTCCAACGTGCTTGTCAGGGAAGTGCTGTTCAGGATTGTTGTCTCTGTTGATACTGTGAACCGCGCTAGGTACCCGAAGCTGGCGTACAAGTTCTTCGTGTGGGCGGGGCAGCAGGAGGGGTACCGGCATGGCACCAGCATGTACAACCTCGTCATGAAGGTCTTTGCCGAGTGTGGGGAGGTCAAGGCGATGTGGCGGCTGCTTGAGGAGATGACGGAGAAGGGGCTGCCTGTCTCTGCCCGGACGTTCCACCTCTTGATATGCACGTGCGGGCAGGCCGGGATGAGGCGGAGGCTGGTGGAGAGGTTCATCAAGTCAAGTAATTTCAACTACCGCCCGTTCAGAAATTCGTTCAACGCGATATTGCACACGCTCCTGACGATAGATCAGTACTCACTGATCGATTGGGTTCACCAGAAAATGATCATCGAGGGGCACTCGCCTGATGTATTGACGTACAATGTGGTGATGCGTGCAAAGTATATGCTTGGGAAGTTGGATCAGTTCCATAGGTTGCTTAATGAGATGGGGAAAAATGGGCTTACGCCTGACCTCCATACTTACAATCTCTTGCTTCATGTGCTTGGTAAAGGAGACAAACCACTCGCGGCTCTTAATTTGCTGAACTATATGAGTGATGCTGGTTGTGTACCGAATGTGCTCCATTTCACAAACTTGATAGATGGTCTCAGCCGTGCTGGCAACCTAGAAGCTTGCAAGTATTTCTTTGACGAGATGGTCAAGAAAGGGTGTGAGCCAGATGTTGTCTGCTACACTGTTATGATCACAGGCTATGTGGCAGCCGGGGAATTTGAGGAAGCCCAGAAGTTGTTTGATGAAATGTTGGTGAGAGGGCAGCTTCCAAATGTGTACACATACAATTCAATGATAAGCGGGCTTTGCATAGTAGGGAAGTTTGATAAAGCATGCTCTATGCTGAAGGACATGGACTTGCATGGATGCACACCAAACTTCTCAGTGTATAGTACCTTAGTGAGTAGATTGCGAAATGCTGGGAAGGATTCTGAAGCTAATAATGTCATTAAGTATATGACAGATAAGGGCCATTATCTTCATTTGTTGTCGAGGTTCGGGGGATATAGAAGATGCTGAGAAGAGAGGCCCCATAATTGGATGCATAGTTGTTCGTTTGTTTCGTTGTTTCCATTTCTGAAAGATGGTTCATGACGGAGTATCCTGTGAAACCAGTTGCACTCCAATTGTTATATACTTGATGTAGCACTTGTCAGGTAGGGTTCCTTATTTAGTGATGAAGTACAGAAATGTAATGTTGTACACAGTTTTATGCAATAATGAAATGGGATTGGATGGTTGGCACTAGTCATGAATCATGACTCATAAGTAATCAATTTCAACACTGATTCACTAGTCCTAAATAGAATATGAGAGGTGCTTCAATGCTTTTCCTTTTGACAGTTGCACAAATATTAAAGCATGAATGAATGGTAGATGGCGATTACTTACCCTTCGCTTGCTTCAAGATTTGTGCAACCTGTATTGAGAGGGAAAGCATTGAAGCACTGCTCATAGAATATTCAATCTTTGTTCTATTGCACTGTCATATACAGTATAATCGATCTATTCTAAATACTAAGTCTCTCGAACCAGATGATAGTATGACATCCAATCTTTAATTATCAATATATGTTTCTATTGTCCAAAACTCATCCTAAGTAAAACATCGGGCACGTAATTTTACTAGATGACAACATAACAGTCTTGTTAAGCAACCTACCTCCTTGGAACTTTTATTTGTCCTCTGATTTGATAGCATGCAAAACACTATATTGCTCTCTGTTAGCGTAATGTACTCCCCCCTCTGGTGGTTAGTTGGTTATGTTTGGCAAGGATCTCCTAGATTAGATCTTTCCTATTCTTAGGGATATCCTTGCCATGGTTAGTTGGTTATGTTTGGCAAGGATCTCCTAGATTAGATCTTTCCTATTCTTAGGGATATCCTTGCCTATATGTACTTGAGCCTTGGGCTCCTCCCTTAATCAATCTACTATTTTCCCAGCCATACTCTTTCATGGTATCACGAGACCGGATCTTCCCTCTCGCCCTTCCAGCGCCCTGCGGCGCTCTGGCTGCTACTGCAGATGGTCGGGACCCTGCGCCTCGTCGTCGACCTGCTGAAAGCGAGCTCGCCATGACGCCGACGCCATGGCAATGGCTCGCCGAGACTCGCCCGCGCGCCCTCGGCTGAAGCCCAGCGGCCGAAGCAGAGGTCATTCTTGCATCCGCGACGCGACGCACGCCGAAGCGCGTCCGCAGATCGCCAAGGCGGCCAAAGCCCGGCCGACGCCATTGCTGCGCGATCCCGCCGACCTGGCCGGCGACGACCACGAGGATGACACGGACATCTCCCGCGCCATGATCCTCCACGAGGCCGCCGCCGTTCTCAACCTCCACGCCCAGCCGTCTCCGTGCGTAACGCCGCACTGGTCCCCTCGTCCTCGACACCTCGGCAACTACCCACGTTGGCGCGAGCAATTCCTACCGCCGTCACGAAGTATTCGCTGCAGACCACGTCCGCAGACTCGCCACCTCGGCACTTCTCGATTGGGCTCGGATGAACGCCGTCGTCAAATCATGGTCAGACAAAGACGGTCACCGCCGACCTTGCCGACGCCGTGATCGACCACCGCGCCACCGCCTACGAAGCCTGGATCGCCATCGAGGATCACTTCCTTGGCAATCGGGAGACCCGTGCTTCCACCTTGACGCCAAGTTTCGCGCGTTTGCCAAGGTGACCTCTCCGTCACCGACTATTGCAAACACTTCAAGAAGATGGCCGACGACCTCATCGACCTCGGCGAACACGTGATCGACCGCACTGGTCCTCAACGTGATTCGCGGGCTCAACGAATGATGCAGGGACATCGGGGTCCACCTCGCCGCGATCGCCTTTCCTTCCTTCGCCGCGCCGTCGCAATGAACTCCTCCTGAGGAGATCAACATGGTCTGAACTCCTCTGCTCCTCCGATTGCCCTCGTCGCCATCGGCTCTACCTCGCCACGCCAAGACGGCCAAAGAACGGTCCTCCTCGTCCGGCCGCCCCAAGAAGAAGAAGAAGAAGAAGCCGAAGGACCACCGCACCTTCTCAGGCAGCACTGCTGCACCTGGCAGCGGCGCTTCCTCCTCCGGCTACTCCTCTACGCTGCACGATTGCTGCGCTGGCGGTGCGGTGCGCAATGCCGGTGGCCATCGTTCTTCAACCCGTGGAACGGTCCATCCAAATGTGGCCCGGTCCCCGTGCGCCTCCTCTGGCCCAGCTTCCCCAGGTGGCGCGTCGGCCCCCAATAAGAAGAATCCCAATAGGCGCTGGCTGCCCAAAGAATGCACCCGCTCAACAAAGCAGCCTTCTGCCGGCGCGTCCTGTAACAAAGGCCGAAGAATGGCGCAAGATGCCGACCCATGGTGGGGTCTCGGATCGGGACGAATTCTCGGCCTCCACGTTCGACACCGTCACCTCACTCCGCCAAATAACAACGGTGGTACCTTGATCTGGTGCCTCTTCCCACATGACCTCCCATGATGGTACCTCTCTCACTCTTCAACCCCTCGGTATCCTCTCCCACCTCCATTGTTGTCGGTAATGGTTCGCTCACCTTTGTCACCGCCACCGGCTCGACGCACCTTGGCTCTCTTGTTCTAAATAATGTTCTTGTTTCGCCTCGACTTATCAAGAATCTTATTTACGTTCGTCAATTCACTCGATAACAATTGTTACGTGGAGTTTGACCGTATGGTTGTTCGTGAAGGATCTTCTCTCGCGAACGTGATCATCAGTGCAATAGCTCGGTCCGCTCTACCATGCTAGCCTACCCGTGGCTCACTCCTTGTTGCCAACTCCACGTCATCCTCCCTGTGGCATCGCCTCGGCCACCCCGGTCGTGAGGCCCTCTCCAAACTCACTACGGCTATCCCCGGTTTGTAATAAAAGTTTGGAATCCTTGTGCCATGCGTGTCGGCTAGGACGACATGTTCGTCTTCCTTTTCATCCTTGAAGATCTCGGCGTCAAACAACTTTGATCTTATTCATTGTGACTTATGGACATCTCCCATTGTTAGTGTCTCTGGTTACAAATATTACTTAGTTGTTCTTGATGATTTTCCACATCACTGTGGACGTTTCCTTTACGGCTTAAATCGACACGTTTTCCACCTGTCTAACTTTTTCGCCTATGTGTCTACCCAATTGGCGCATGCGTCAAGGCCGTCCCAGAGTGACAACGGCCGGAGTTCGACAACTCCAATAGCGCGCACCTTCTTCCTCACACATGGCGTTGGTTTCGCATGTCGTGTCCCTACACGTCCTCGCGAACGGTCGGTGAGCGGATTATTCGTACCACTAACGATGTCATTCGCTCTCTTACATTTGAGTAGCATGCCACCTTCAGATTAATGAGGCGTTGCACATCGCAACTCTCCTCCTCAACATCTTGCCGACCAAGACACCGGATTTTCAACCCCGCACTTTGCTCTCTTGGCGGCACCGCTGTACGATAATCTGCGTGTTTTTGGTAAATGTTACCCCAATCTTTCCGCCATCGCTCCCCACAAATTTGCCCAGCGCTCGCCCTCTGCATCTTCCTTGGTTATTCGCTCACCACAAGGGATACCGATGCCTTGATCCTACCACAAATAGAATCATCATCTCCGTCATGTTCTCTTTGACGAAACCGCTTTTCCTTTGCCGAGCATACCTCCCTCCCACTGCTGCGGACTTCACCTTCCTCGATGAATTCCTAACCCGGCGCCCCTTCCCATAGGGTCGCCAACTGTGTCTCCGCAGTCCTCCGGCGCCACCATCTTGTTGCTATACGGCCCCATGCCGAGGCGTGCGGCCGCTTCTGCGCCGCCAATACCACGGGATTTCCGCACTCCCTCGTGCGGGTGGTGCACCATCCTCGCCAACCGTGCGCCGTCCGTCAAGCCGTCCTCCGCGCCCGCGCTGCCACGATCCCAGCGGCACGACGGCTTCTCCGCGCACTCCGTGCGGGTCTGCGCCACGCTGCAGCCGGCTTCTCCACCCAACTTCCGGCGCGCCACGCGCTCTCCGCCTTTGCGCGTCTACTCCAGCGCCCAAACCAGCTGCGGTCCCTCCGACAAAGACCGATCGCCCTGCGGCACCGGCCCGTGCTCGGGGTGCCATTGCCGTTCCCGACGGTGAACCAAAGACCGAGATGACGACTCGGGCCAGGGCGGTTTCGCGTACCATCCTTGTACCATCTCGCGCCACTCGTCCCGGTTAGAAGACCTTCCGTGGCGCCCTTGCCGATCCCAATTGGCGGGCTACTATGGAGGAAGAACATGCGCCCTTCTCCGAACTGCATCGGAGTTGGTTCCTCGCCCGACATACCAACATTGTCACGGGCAAGTGGATCTTCAAACACAAGTTCCACGCCGGCGGTTCTCTCGAGCGCTACAAGGCACGTTGGGTCCTTCGCGGCTTCACCCGGCGTCCGGGCATCGACTTTGCCGAGACATTCATCGGTCGTCAAGCCCACCACAGTTCGCCACAGTGCTCTCTGGCTCTCTCCAAATGGCGATTCACCGGCTCGATGTCAAGACGCCTTCCTCCATGGCACCTTGACGAAACCGTGTTTGCGCTTCGGCCCTCCGGTTCGAGGATCTGCCAGGCCCAACTTTGTCGTGCCGTCCAAGTCGCTCTACGGTCTCAAGCGAGCTCCGTGCTTGGTACAACCGCCGCCACGCATCCGTCTCTCTTGGTTTTGTGGAAGCCAAGTCGGACGCCGTTGTTTGTCTACCGCGTGGCAATCGACACGGCCTACCGCTTCCTCTCGTTGATGACATCGTCTCACCCTCCTCGACACACCTCCTCGGCGGCAGTCATCTCAGCCCTCCGCCAGGGAGTTTGCCATGAAGGATTTGGGCAAACTCCATCACTTCCTCGGGATGCGAGTTCGTGCAGCAGTCGGCGGTATGGTTCTCTCGGCGCCCGATTACATGATTGACATCTTGGATCGTCTTTGGGATGGCCGAGTGCAAACCATGCACAACGCCCGTGGATACCACCCCAAGGTCTCTGCCGACTCGGAGCTCGGTTCTTGACCCATCGACTACCGGAGTCTTGCCGCGCTTTGCGATATCGACCTTCACGGCGGCCCGACATCGCCTCGCCGCGTCAAAGCAGTTTGCCTTTACATGCACGACCCTCGAGAGCCCGCACTGGTCGCCCTCAGCGCATCCTTCGCTACATTCGGTACTCTACACAGGTCTTCATCTTCGACCGTCGACCCGGGATGACTTGGTAGTTTATTCGATCTTGACCGGGTGGCCGTGTCCGATTCGCGCAAGTCCACCTCGGGCTATCTTTGTGTTCCTTGGTGACAACTGGTCTCCCCGTCCTCAAGCGTCGAACACCGTGTCCCGCTCCAAAGATCGAGGCCGAGTACCGCGTCGTCGCCAATGGTGTTCTTGAGGCTTCTTGGCTTCGGCGGCTTCTTCATGAGCTCCACATTCCGTCAGTGCTACCGCTTGTTCATCGCGACAACGTCGGTCACGATCTACATGTCCTCCAACCCGGTTCAACATCAACGGACGAAGCACATCGAGATCGATCTTCACCGTTCGTGAGAAGGTAGCCATGGGTGCCGTATGGGTTCTCCATGTTCCCGACATCCCGATTCGCGACATCTTCACGAAAGGGCTGCCTTCTTGATGTTCTCGAGTTTCGGTCCACCGAATGTCAAGTGGCTAACCACCGACGCGTTCATGGGCGTGTTAGCGTAATGTACTCCCCTCCGGTGGTTAGTTGGTTATGTTTGGCAAGGATCTCCTAGATTAGATCTTTCCTATTCTTAGGGATATCCTTGCCATGGTTAGTTGAGTTATGTTTGGCAAGGATCTCCTAGATTAGATCTTTCCTATTCTTAGGGATATCCTTGCCATGGTTAGTTAGTTATGTTTGGCAAGGATCTCTAGATTAGATCTTTCCTATTCTTAGGGATATCCTTGCCATGGTTAATTGGTTATGTTTGGCAAGGATCTCCTAGATTAGATCTTTCCTATTCTTAGGATATCCTTGCCTATATGTACTTGAGCCTTGGGCTCCTCCTTAATCAATCTACTATTTTCCCAGCCATACTCTTTCACTCTCTAGTCTCATTTCTGCCTACCTAGCACAGGCTCAGTGGATTACATGTCACAAATCAAACAAAAACTGTAGATGTGTTGTGCATCATCCTGGAGCTTTAAGAGCTGAAAGCTGATGCTGTGTTGCGTATTGGTGGTGCTCTTTTAGCTTATTATATCATCATTTCATTATTTATCGCTATGCAATGCCTATTTAAAATTTTACCTTATCTTTAAGGGACAGCAACAGGTGCAGCATGGCAGGTTAATTGCTAAATACTGTTCTAGTCGATTTCAACCTTCTGTATGACCAGTCCTCCATTTCTTTTGATGAAATTATTCAAATAATTAATCTAGTAGGCATAGGCCTGCAAGGATCCAGTATAACAGACATATTTTTTGAGTTATGAGTTGCCAAATTGATTTGGTGTTTTAGAGGCTGCGCATGTAGTTATTGTATTAAGACAAATTAGCGAGGCAGGGTGTGTAGATGCTGAGAAAGCAACGCACAGGTTGTACATTTTTAACGACTGTAAGGGAATATACTAATCTGTACTTTACAGTATAGTTGTACACACAGTAACTTCACATAGAAACATTAATCAGAAATCAAAGACTCAAAGCTATTGCAATTGCAGGTGGGAGAAAGGCCGTGCAACAATTCTGTATGCTTTATGGTTTTATCATTTCTTCTCTTCTTTCTGTTCTCCTCCTCTTTTTTTTCTTCCTTCTTTTCTTCTTTTGCAGGTCCAACAGGCACAATGTCAATCTTCCCAATCTTCTTCAATTTCTTTGCAATCGCCACGGTGTCCATTTCTCCTATGATGGTCATCTTATTCTCCTTCAGATCTGCAGCTAATGAATCAATACTTGTGGACGAAATGAGGTGTGTATTGCATCAAATTTCCTTGCTGACATAATAACATTAATTTTTCCTGTTCACGCCCTTTCTATCAATAAATTCACCTTCCATTTTATCTGGTGTTAAGATTTGTTTTTAAAGACCTGGTGTTAAGATATGGCATGCAGAAAACTGCATCAGAGAAATAGTTCTTTCGAAGATTATAAATATAGGTATATCATCTGGCAGCAATCTTTTTCCCATAGCAAGAAGATACAAGTTGCCAAACATTCCTTTTTAAAGATGCAAGTTTTAATAAGTTTACGTGGTAATATTGGATATGAAACATCCAGTTCTTCTTTCAAACATTTGCCAACTTCATGTACTGTTATTCAGCTGCGAAGGGCCCATATTAAGAAATGACGGAAGAAATATTATGCCAGTTTTTGAATTTTTCATATCTAATGTCTCTTTGATCAAAGATTAAATCATATTATCCAAGTTTCAACAGCTAAACAAGCAAGGGACGGTGCAAATTGTTACCATAGATATCCGCGACAGCTTCCATGGCTTTCTGCTTTGTCTTGTCGTCAGTCATGGTTGGAACCCTCAGCACCTTCTGCTGAGGATTAACCAAACAATACAAAGGTGTGGGTGTGTGATTGAAGGAATTGAAGAATCAAAACCATCAGGGAGAGTTTTGCTGCATACCTGAGCCATCTGGAGCTCTGAATGGAGTGGAGGAGAGGGATGGAGAGGCTGTACTTGGGAATGCTCTGCTGAGGTATGAACAATGAGAAGAAACCAAAGCTGATGATGGCGCCGGGTTCCTTTATATAAAGGTACAAGTGTATTGCCCTGTTCTGTTCTTGCTGAATAGGCTAGGGACTATTTTGGTGTGTGCATATGGTGCCGTTCTTGGGCTCTGTGAGAATTGAGGTAGCGTTTTTCCGCTGGAGTTTTGGTCTGGAGCGTACGCATCTATCCTCGAATCCATGGGCGATGGTATGCTGGTGTGGCTTTGGTGATCAGTGAGACGAAATCATCTGTGAGCAGCGGGATTAAGCGCGGTATTCGTAGTAATGTGGCTTCTATTTTGACTTGGTGTTTGAGGAATCACATTGCGCTGGTTGGTTGGTGTGGTGCATAGTTACCACACACACGGTTTATTCGAGTCATGACACGGTGTTTGGATTCACAGTTCGTTACTTTTTCTTCTAATTTTTATTGTGAATACGAACCCTATATTCTAAACCGGTTTGAATTCGACAAATTTGGTTTACAGTTCATGAGGTTTACAGCGAATCTAATAACTATAGTGTGTTGCACAGCCGCTCGACGAGGAGTTGGAAAGGAAGCAGAAGAAAGATCAGAAGTTTTACCTATGGCTCAAGTGTGTTCTGTGACAGGCAGAAGAGGAGGACAAGAAGCTCAAGGCGAAGCCAAAGGAGGCGGCTAGGCTCGAGGTGGCGACGGTAACTCGTTGCTCAATTTCGAGGAGAGAGGTGTTTGACTGGCCTCTCAACATTGACGAGGTTTTTCTGTAGGCTGCAGCTCATGAACCTAAGAAGAGTGAGAAGAAGCAAAGGAAGAAAGGTGCTGCGGATGAGAACCCTGCGGATTTCATTGATTCGGATACTCCTGCTGGATATAAAAACCTGCTTGCTCCTCAAATGGCCAAACAATATTAGCCCTTGCTGTTTAGAAATCGCTGCCTTTCATGTAGGGACCTTATGCGGAGACCTCAAGCACATCCTCTTTTATACGAAGACATTATCTCTACTTCTATGGTAAGTCATAGATGCTCACTCAGGCTATCTATTTCTATGTTATGGATACATATGATGCCGTAATTTTCTTTTATTCTATTGTTCACCATTACTCATTATCCATTATCTAGTAATCATCATAACTATTAACATTTAGACAACATTATTATAAAGAACATTTATATGAGCAACAATGCAACATGGCAAACAAATCATATTCATAAAGCATCAACGCAAATAGTCCGTATATCGTTCTGTCATACACTTGTCTTTTTATCCACGTAGAGTTGATTGATGCGATGTTAACACCAACTCCAAAGTCACTCCTTCTACAGTATGTATACAATCTCAACAAGGTGCCAGTACGTAAACACCAAACAAAACAATATCGCTCCTACACAAAACCTTGACGTAAATCACCCCTCCGCTACAATACTTTGCGATGTATTTATAGAAGCAATAAAAATCTACTTCAATGAATCCCAGGAGTTCGAATCTGAAAGTGGTGCTCTAGAGATACATTATGGGTATATTCGTGGACACTGGTAGGGGTAGGGATGAAAACGGATCGAATAGTTTCTGACCGATTCGGATTGGATATTTTTCGGATAGTGTCGGATCGGATACGGAT